>JAYMSU010000900.1:0-11812 GCA_036897765.1 Erodium chrysanthum | reverse complement strand
CTCTTTCAATTTTAATTTGATTCAATTCTCGGAATCATAAGAGTAAAGGGCTGGAATATGTAGTTCTGGTATATTTTAAAATGTACCCACAGTAACACATGAAAATTCATAAGGATAGTCACGTGTTTGTAGAAATTTTAATATGAATTTATTTGTTTGTGGACAATTCATAAAGATACTTATATGTAGTTAACCCTTATGATATCAATTGATATAATGCGATGTGATGGATACAGAGAACAAGCTCGGTGCAGTTAACAATACAACAAAGATTAGCAACACAAATCATACTAATGATATGCCTTTGTCAATGATAATTGAGCCAACCAAGTTGGAGATTTTTTAGAGCTAACCTCGTCTTGAGGAAGTGAATCTGAATTTCGCACTCTTGCCTTGCTCTCTACTCTTTCTTCCCTTTCTCTTCAAGCAGTGTTTGGTCTTCATCACCAAGTCTTCCCCATGCTCATCCAGTACACGGATAGAAAACAAGTTATTACCGACTTAAGTTGATCCAATAGTTAAAACAATCTTATGAATAATAACCACAAATTTAATGTTCTTTGTTTCTATATAAACAAGTCCGTTCAAATCTTGAAACAAAAACAACTTATAAATAAAATACAATATAGATAGATACCTGATGAAATGGGAACTGTGGTAAGAGGAGAGGAAGACAAAAAAGCGAAGGCGAGGAGGAAGGCGCAGAAGAGGAGGCCGCAGAGACGAGCTCCGGCGGAACCATACGCCATTTTTGTGAAGGTTCCGGCAAGTTACGTACGTACTGATTTGTGGTGAGCTTTCTTGATACGAGTAGAAGTCAATTACTGAGCAACACACTAGTTTGTGTCTGTGTATTTATAGAGAGATAGATGAATAAAAGGAGCAGAGCTTTATGACTTTACCGTGTCTGTGGTGGGTGGGCGGCACGTTACCCACATGATCTCGGCCATTCATTTATTTAGTCAACGGGTTTGCGGTTCCTTTTCACTACTTTTTCAATGACCCACTTGCCAAAAAAAATAAACGATGATCATTGAGATCGGAACTATATATTCACCTCCGTACCCAACTTGGTTGCTCTTTCCGCTGCCGCATTCTCTTTGTTATATCGTCAGGAGTTCAAACCTCTGAGTTCAGTCATACCACAATGAGATTGGATCAGGATGTCAAATACGAGTACACGTGCAAGTCTGAGTTCATGTTACTATCACATCGACCCAGATGTTACATATAAGTAATATTAGACGTCACAATCACTAGTTGCCATCACATCGACCCGGATGATATATAATAAGATTAGTCTATTCTAAAGATTAAAATGATATTTGATGACGTTCGGGGTGTTGTGGACTTTCAGACTCTGTTAGATCTGGAACATGGATTATCTTACAAGGAAGACGTGTCTGGCGGTGGAGCTATCCTTAAAGGGTCAAAGAGAAAAGAAGCCACCAGATATGCGATTTCCGCTTCATTCAACAACCCTCTTCAGATCTGCGTTTTTACGGCTCCAGATTTCAAATATGGTTTTTTTTTCCGGCCACCTTATATCTTCAATTGTGTTTGCATGTGCCTCTTTTTTAATTTTGTCCTTTCCGGGTTAGCCGGAGAGGGTTTTTGGTGCTTATGGCGCGTTTTTGTGCTTCCGGTGGTATGTTTTTTTTTTGGCGTCGGCGAGTAGATTTGGGTGTTTGCGTCTAGTGGTTTGATTGATCGAAGAGTCTCTAGTCTGGTTTTGACCACACATGAAATGAAAATTTTGCCACCAGAACAAGTTTTTGTATCTTTACGATATTTCGGTTAATGAAAGTTCCATTAAAAAAAGTATAATAAAGTTGGACTAATACAAATGACCTTGCAATGGAAACAACCCAAACTAGAGACATTAGATAACTGAATAGCATTTTAACATACGTGACAGTGCATTATTAGTCGAGCTAACTACTTTTAGTTATTAGTTCAGATTTTCGTAGAACTGGGTTATTAACGTAGACTAAACCTCAAGTGTCCAGACTAATAAATCTATCTGGGTTTAGGTGCTATAACAGTAAAGGATTCGGTGGGCAAGCGCGCAAAACCGTGTACAACTAGTGCAATCAATGTCCAATCTCCACAACTATTTCCAATCAAAAGTTGAAAAAAAAGACGTGAATCCTGCGGTTCTCTACTCATGAATCCACTTAGACAAGGTGCATTGTATGTGAAATTAACCACTTCTGTCACATAACACAACATTCCATTTAAGGAATTGTGGTGGCCAACACAGCTCAACCTTAGTATAGTGCTAAAACATGGATCTTTCATGTACCATGAAATGTTGCTACCTACAAAACCTATACTAGTAATTGCCAGAATCATCCATCCGTGCAACAATGTCAGATAAGACAAACAGATAGTTGACTTAACAAAGTCTTAATCAATTCATTATCTTCCATCTTAACCATCGTCATCATCCCTGCCAGGGACACCAACCAGCCAATTCCATATTTGACTTCAAATTTGAAAATACTCCAAAACAGAATAATACGGTATGGTTTAACAAATCTATTCAGCATCATAGATTTTTTAAACAGAAAGTCAATGAAGGAGCTTAACAAGAGACAAACAACAAGTTGCTAGTACATTCTAATCAGACAAAGATAGAATTCTAATACCAGTAGCCTCATTTCTCAGCTGAGTTGCAAGATAACATACTCATCATCATCTTTTCTTAAACCCATATTTCTTGCGTTCATAGAACAGATCTGTTTTGGCACTTCCCAGATTAACAATCTTGGGGCATCCATCTCTGTCTTTCTCCTGCTGAGTACACTCTTTGCAGTAGTATGCATCGGATATTCCCACTCCTCCACAGATAACACACCGACCTTGAAAAGACCCATAGTTGCATTCATCACAGACTCGCACGAGTGTACAAGGGCGCACATAGGAGTCGCATATCACGCACTTCCCGTCACATTTCTCACACAGCCTCCCAATTGCAATGCCTGGCTGTTTCCGGCACATGATCAGATCGGGATGATGCTTGGCCATGATCTCTGATGAAAGTCTTTAGTTTGAATATGTATCTGACCTGCAGATGCATGAATAGCAATGTTGATGATGGTATACTATCAGAGGCAAGCGACTTTGTGATGTAGCAAAGGTCAATGTAAAATCAGCATCATAATTATAGACAAATCAAGAATGGACAATGATTTACCAACTCAAGTTGGCCCAGTGGTTAAGGGCTCCCTCCAACACAATGGAGGACTAGAGTTCAAACCATGGTGTAAGCAGTCTTATTGGTAAGAACCATAAGATTGGTGCTCCTTGTTTATACATAAGCAAGTGAGCCCAAATCTTGGTACAAAATGGCTCATCAAAAAAGAAGAATGAACAATGATTTAAATGGGGTTAAAAGATGGTTATTATGCTGTGAATTTTACCCCAAACAATCAACTAAATGCAACAACCTTGTTGTTTCTGCAGTACGTGAAGTGTTTAAGCACAGTTTAGTAGAGGTTTAAAACTTTTAGTTGAAGAGTTTGAAGCCTATTGGATGGATTAGACTAGGAAATGAGGCTACTGTTGCATAGCTCATAAGGCTCCTTGTGGACCAAAAATCAGAAGAGCAAAGTAGAGCTAGTAAAAAGAAGACTCGTCCAATCTTCAATTTACACATTTTATTCATGAATTCTGGTACACAGACCTCCATCTGTCTCATTTACTAGCATATGTCTACTGCACCAATTTTGATCGAGATTATTGTGAAATAGGACATACTTATGTGCATTGACGAATATATCTTTCATATTTAAAATTCATTCCTAAACTTGCATTTCAATGTACTTCCAACTATAAGTATATCAGTTACACAAAATATAAGTAAAGTGAATTACAGCATTCATTGCCACTCTCCATGCAACTAGGGGCATGTTCAGCCAATGGGAGTTGGTCTGTGTGGTAAAGACTAAAGAGCTTGCTCCAAGGTCTTGAATTCAAATCTTAGTATAAACATATTTCTGATTTTAAAAAATCCAGCCATGTTCAAATGTGGTTATTCATTTTACAATAAAGCACAAGGAGGAGGGGGCACTACACGAGAGGATTTCACTATGCTAGACAAACACGACGTACTGACCATTCAAGTTTTGATGGAGCCAAGCTCAAACAGAATTACACCCCCAACAAGTTTGCAAACTAAAGATAGAAAACAAATGAATTTTTATGTTTGTTTTGGAATCAGTATCAGGGAGAAAATAAACAGCCAAAAGCAAAACATCCACAAAAACCAAATGATACTGGGGTCAGTCACAATATCTTCACATCAATGTTGCAATATACAACGTCATAAGAAGAAGAATGAACATAATTATACACAGTATCTATCAGCAATTACACCAGGAATGCATTATAATGTTGCACTGGCCAACACATTCCAAAAAAGAAACTACAGAGCAATCCACTTGATGCACAACACCAATAGGCCTCACTATTCCTACAAGCCATGACGTGGGAATGCAACACAACAACAATTTTTAAGACGAGAGAGAAGGAATGCTTATAATTGTCAACTAATAATCTTTACCATACTATCAAATCAAATGAACTCAAAATCACTCTTAAGGACACCATATAAAAAAATTAAGACAAGAGAAGACTGCTTACAGTTAATAATCAATACTATCAAATTAATTGAACCCAAAATCCATCTCAAGGACAACATAGGATAATTTTCAAGACGAGAGAGGACTGCTCACAATTGATAATCAATACTATCAAATTAACTGAACCCAAAATCCCTCACAAGGACAACATATCTAACTTGCAAGCCATAGAAACTCTTATCAAAATCCTTCATAGAGTGTTCATTATTCCTAAACCTCGGTACACTAAAATCCTAATAGCTTCGGCTTAACATGTACAAGAGAAACTATACAACGCGAAGAGCCACAGGATCAAGAACACATAAAGAGCCAACAAACAATAGTTACTGAATCAAACAACACAAGCATATAGCAAAACTCAAATTAGATTCTAGGGTCAGGTCAATTTATTAACATTCTCTGAACACCGTATAATTTTCTGATTCGGGTTCCAATTAAACCCAGGCAGAGAAAGTGTAAACCCTAGAGCGCGAATGAAACTAAAACGGTGGACAAAGGAACAAGAAAAGGTTCGAAAAGGCTAACCTGCTCCGGCGATTGACGGACTAGGGTTCCGGGAAGCTCAAGCCTGTAATGGACCAAGACCACCGTGCTCGGCTGCTCAGGAGTGCTCGGTACAAGCTTGTGGAAGAGTCTGGTTTCTAAGAAGAGGGAAAGAGAAGAAGTATCGAGATGGGTCTGCTATATGGGCTGGGCTTTAAGGCCCGTTCCAATATTAATAAGATGCACGGGCCCAATATGAGAAACTCCTGAAAGTCTACATTGGCCGGTCATCATGACACGTCATCTCATATCGTACGGTTGTCGTCCCCTTACCCTACACGCGGGCACAGAGAATCAGTGTTTTTTCGAACTTTAAAAGTTTATTACTTTATATTTTGCTTATTTGATCAGTGAGGAAGAGACCTGACCTGAGCAGGAGTGTAGCGTGACCGCGACTGTGGTCTCTGGGTTTTATTCCTTTCTGAGTTGATTGAGAGCCAGAGAGAGGAGTGTTTGTTTCTTGGGAAAAAAGATTCAGGAAAATTGGGGGTTTCCTGTGTTTACGCCGAATGTGATTTTATTTCCTTTTTTTAGTTATTTATTATCCGTCCTTCCTTATCGGGATTGATACCAGTCCCAGCCGTGGACTCTCTCAATCTCTTCAATGGCGGTGGAACCCGAAGACCCAGATTTTGTTGTTGGGAGAAAGAGGAGTAGGCGAGTCGATAATGGGAGATTTAGCGGCGGTGATCAAGTAGAGGTATTATCAATGGCGGCTTTTCCTTCCTACTATGTTCATCGTTCTCGTTTTATTATTCATGGGTTGAAGATTTGATTTCTGGGTTTGGGGTTTGCTTCTGTGTATCATGAGTTGGGAAGTCAATTTTGCCTTTTATTCGTTGATTTTGTTTGATTTTTGCTTGTTTTCAGTATCATATTTGTGTTGTTGTTCTCAATTTCTGGACGAGTTTTCTGGGTTTTTCTCACTTCGATTGTAGCTACATTGTGCCCTTTTGCTATTTCCTTGTGTTCATTAATCATATGTGGCTGTTTTGTGTTCTGTTTGGCTTTCATGCAAGCCTTGTTCTTCACAGGGTAAGAAAAATCCAAACTTTAAATGTGGGTGTTTATGAGTATATGAGCAATTAATTTGATAGCTACTTGTTTTGTTGTTTATAATAGGCAGTAGTTAAATTTGGATTTAAAGTAAAAACCCTGAAAATTTGCAGGTCAAGAGTGAGGAAGATGGCTTCCATGGTTCATGGCACCCTGGAACGGTCCTTAAATATGTGCGTGGAGTCTGTCATGTTCGTTATAGCAATTTTGTGATCAAAGATGGCCTGCCTGTAAACCTCATAGGGAAAATTAATGTTTCAGCTTTTACTGATGGAAGAAATGAGTATGGTGATGAGAGCCAGTATGATTGTGGCAAGCTTATAAGGCCGCCACCACCTCCTCTTGAGATTGGGATGTGGAACCTAAATTATGGATTGTGTGTGGATGTTTGGCACATGGATGCTTGGTGGGAAGGTGTGGTTTTTGATCTCGAGGATGGCACGAAGGAGAGGCGAATATTCTTTCCAGACTTGGGTGATGAAATGATGGTTCGAATCGATGCAATACGGGTTACTCAAGACTGGAGTGAGGTGTCTGGGACTTGGAAGCGCCGGGGGACCTGGTTGTTTCTTGAGTTGTTGGAGGACGAGTCATTGATACTTTCAGCATCAGTGAAGCAAGTATGGTATGATGTGAGGTTGAAAGAAGGTTTTATGAAGATTGGGCAGTGGACTTCCATGGAGAAAGATCTATGGATGGAGTTGATAAAGGAGGTTATTGATGAGCACCTGATGATCTTTTCCAGATTCGTTATGCAACCCATGTTAGAGATAGCTGAATCTGAATGTGCTCTTGCTCCTGTGACTACTGTTATGGAGTTTGGAAAGTGGCAACCTGTTAAACCTGACATGGTTCCTGGAGCTAAGTTCTGCCCGGCAGCTGTTACTGGATATGCAGCTGCTTCTTCTACAGGGAATAGGAAGCTTCAGAGTTCATTCAAAACAAATGTCAGGATGCATCTCTTATACCTTGGCTGGAAAATCGAGTTTATGAGGGACAATAGCGGGTTTAAGAGCATACTTAGATTTCGTTACATCTCTCCTGAAGGGAACATGTACTACTCTTTGATACGAATCTGCCTAGCATTGAATGGCTCTACCCTGGAGTTGGAAGTTCCTAGTTCAAGCACTCAAGATGACCCAAGGAGTCTGATAGCTTTACCTGATGATCAGTTACCATCTTCACTTGATGTTGAGCTTCAAGAGAATAGGGATAGCTTTTGTTCCCTTGAAGCTATTCGGGAATATTGTTATAACTATGCAGCTAACAGAAGCAATGCGAAAATCAAGCAGAAGGTGAAGAAACACCTCTCATCAATGGGATGGGAGTGGCACCAGGTGCCCAAGATGGTAAGCGGTAAGTTGAGGTATGCTTATCACTACTATTCACCAAGTGGTAAGTGGTTTTACTCTCTCCGCACAGCTTGTGAAGGCTGTTTGAATGAAGAAGGTACAGGTTCTAAAAGGCAAACACAACCAGAGGATCAATTCTCAAGCCTCCCAGAGATGAAAAGGAGGAAGGTTTCTGGAGCTTTGATCAAAATAGGAGATGCTATTGATAGGTCCCCAAGTCCAACAAGGGTACTGAGGTCAAGCAAAAGAGTAAGACAGGTGGTGCCTCCAAGTTCAACACACAATACTCCACAAACCATGTTCTCTTGGTTGATAGAGAACAATGCCGTGTTGCCAAGGGCAAAAGTTATATACCGTAACAGAAAGGACTTATGTCAATTGGCTCTTGCTGAAGGAAGGATAACCCGTAAAGGGATTCAATGTAGATGCTGTCAGGAGGTATTTACTCCTAGCAAATTTGGAATTCATGCTGGCAATGGCAGCATTGATGACTGTGCATCTGCCAATATTTTCTTAAAAGATGGAAGTTCTCTGCTAGATTGCCAGAAGCAAGTGATAAACACAATCAACATTACAAAAATGGTTCATAATAGGATGAAGGGGACGCGTTTTCAGGGTGAGAATGATGACTTGTGTACTGTTTGCCACTATGGCGGGGATCTAGTCTTGTGTGATGCATGCCCTTCTGCATTCCATATGAGTTGCCTAGGTTTGGAGGTAGCTTACATTTCCATCTCTTGGATTTACTTAATATATTTTTTTGATAAGCCATTTTTGTACCAAGGTTTGGGCTCACTTGCTTATGTAGAAGCAAGGAGCACCAAACTTGTGGTTTTTACACATAAGACTGCTTACACTAGGGTTCGAACTCTGGTCCTCCATTGTGTTGGAGGGAGCTCTTAACCAGTAGGCCAACTTGAGTTGGTTCTACTTAATAATTTATCTCTTGTATTCTTTTTTTTTTTTTGAACCACTCACTTTTGTCTGCAGGATATCCCAGATGGTGACTGGTTTTGCCAATCATGCTGTTGTAGGATATGTCAACAGTGTGTTCTCAAAGCAGATACTGAGCATCATGTGGATGATACAGTCGATGATATCTTCAACTGTGATCAATGCAATAAAAAATGTAGGTTATCCTTTCTATGTTTGTACATTTGTGTTTTATCCACATTATGCTAATTGAGTGTTGAAAATGCATATTTGGAATGTATTGAATTTTCTATTTATTGATACAGATGACCTTGGATGCCTAATGACACAAAAAATAGCCACTACGAAAAGAAATCCTGGAGATAGATGGTTTTGCACTAAGAAGTGTGGAGAGGTACTTAAGACATATCATCTTCTGTTTATTTATTTATTTAATTCCAAGCTCATTCATCAATATGCCACTTTTGCAGATATTTAATGGCCTCCACAAGCTGATAGGAAAATCAATTCCAGTAGGCAGGGAGAGTCTAACTTGGACATTGTTGAAGCCCACACAGCTAGATGAGCATGCTTCTGATACTTATGTTGAAGGCTTGGCAGAAATTTATAGCAAGCTCAAGGTGGCTCTTGGGGTGATGCATGAGTGCTTTGAGCCTGTTAAAGATCCCCACACCAAGAGAGATCTTGTTGAAGATGTCATTTTCAATAGAGAGTGAGGCTTTCTAATCTTTTACTGATTTCACACAAGTCATCTTCGCGGCTTTCATTTAAAGTCTGAATACAATATATATGATGCAGGTCAGATCTAAATCGATTGAACTTCCAAGGGTTCTATACAGTGCTTTTGGAGAGAAACGGTGAAGTAATTACTGTAGCTCTTGTAAGGTGAGTTTTATAGAGTCCCTTGTTACAAGATATAGCGCTTTCTAGGAAGTACAATAACCTGAAGAACCCTATTGCTGTTATAGGGTACATGGTGAAAAGGTAGCAGAGATACCTCTCGTAGGTACCAGGTTTCATCACCGGAGAAATGGAATGTGCCGCGTATTGATGAATGAGCTTGAAAAGGTTTGTCTCTTTGCATGCACATGTTTGTGCTTTCAATTTATTTATTTATTTCCTGTATTTGATAAGGAGGCATGAAAATTATGGTTTGAAAACATGTACCATTTACCTTAAGTGAGATAAGACCACAAAGAGCAGGTCAGTGGTTCAAAGCCCAGTGAGTACACCTGTTTGGTTGCAGGTGTGGGATGGGGGTTAGATTAGGATTTCCTGTTTTTCGATAATAAAAAAGGCCATAAAGGATATATCGAGAGGGCCAGCATCTCTTAGAATGCTATGGAAGCTGTTTTCAGCTGTCTTGCATTTTCTGATAGTTTGGTTGTGTGATTGACCAATTGTGACCGGTTTGAACATTAGCTCTAGCTATCAAAGTTATTTGGAAAAATCTGGACTCGTGGAAGATCATGAAATTGGATTGTCACGATTAGTTCTTTGTCCATTTTGACACAGACACCGCAACCTAGAGTGCTTTCTAATCAATTTTGGGCATGTAGTTCTTGTGTAGTTTAGGAGTGTTGAGCTGTCAGTCTTAATCTAATGCAGATTTTGGAGGTAAAGTAGTGGTCTTCTGGCAGACTTTTGTTTGCATATAACGTTTGAAGTTCTAGCTGCATAACATTGTGTATATTCAATAAAAGAAAATAGTGTGGATGTAAGGAAGACCATCTATTTATTTAGGTTGATCTCTATCTCCAACATTCTCCTTCACGTGCATGCCGGATGATGCACATGAACCTATAGGGCTTTAATGGAATGGAAGCTTGACATTGTGTCAAAGTCTCCCGTCGAAAAAATATAAAATCAAAAGACTACTTATGGCTCCACCAGGCTCAAATTTAGTTAAGCTAGTTTTTTTATTCACATCTTTTCTAGAGGAACTCTTGACACACATCTCACGTGCAAGCCATGTGAGTGTCAGACTTGGAATTTGGATCATGGGATCTTGGCCCGAAACAGAATAGCATAGGTCGGAGACGAACCAGATTTTGACGCCATGACAATCGATGACAGAAACCGTACTACCTTTGATTTCCGATGATCTTCAATGTCAATACCACCAGCATTTAGTGGAGACGAGAAAGAGGTTTGATACTTGAAACACATTACAACTGACCTTGTTAGCTCACACGATCTTCATGTCCTATGGTTCATCATAGTCATAAAAATTCCTTTAGCCATAGGCCTTGACGAGGTGAAATGGCTACGCCTCACACTTTATTTAAGGTCTATGAAGTTTCATATTGAATTCTTTAAGCTAAGAAGGAAAATGGGGTCTCTATTTCACTTAGGTGACAGTAGCAAACCTACGTCAAAATCACCCTTCTTTGAAACACTTGGGTAGTGCTCCTGAGGCCGAATAAAAAAAAATGAATGTTGGGTCTTTGAAATGAAAGAGTTCGAATCATTTCAGTTTGATCGGTTTACCCGAGAGGGTCTACCATTCAAGTTCGTATAGCCCTAGAAAAGTACACCATAACTCTAAGGCTTATGCCTCACACTTTAACTCTAAGGCTCATGCCTCACACTTTAATTCTAAGGCTTACTCCTCACAAAAGTCGGACCCTACTAAGGCTAATGCCACGCCGCCTCACTCACTTGGGGCTTGTGATTCGGTGAATGGAAAACGCCTCAACTCTCTTTTCCCTCCTTTTTCTAAGAGCGAATTCGAAGTTGGTGAATTTAAAGAAAGTGATTTTGAGAGTGGTCATGGATGAGGTGGTCAAGTTATGTAATTTGATCACTCTTCAGAAAATAAAATGGTGAAGATCATGACTTGGACGTTTGAGTTGTGTAAATTTGATTTAAAACATGTCACTTATATCAGGTCGGATTTTCACAAATAAAAGGTCAATCTTGTTAGTTAGGCGTGACTTAATCTTTATAAGTATCTATTTCTCTTATATTCTTTTGATGTGGGTATAATCAACACTCCCCATCACGTGTGGCATTTGTCCCTTCGTCACGTGGGCCACAGCAGGATTGAACTTTTGCATATGCACCGAATTCCATAGGAGAGCTGAGACACGGGGAGGCCCACAAGCACAGGCCTAAACCAACATGGCCCTCATACCATGTAAGTTTTATTTAAACAAATTACTCATATCGAGTCAGGCTTCCATAACTAAAAGGTCAGCCTTGTTAGTTGGGTGTGACTTTAGCCTTTATAAGTAGCTCATTTCTCCTATATTAATTCGATGTGGGTTTATATTCTCAACA
>JAYMSU010000899.1:0-11813 GCA_036897765.1 Erodium chrysanthum | reverse complement strand
CTTTGCTGGGACTGCGACGCCGTGGAAGGCCTCCGGCGCCAAGTTCTGCCCTACCGTCTCCGTCTGCCAGATCTGCGTCGGGAATTACAGTAAGCAGAGGCTGGATCGCGACGCCGAAGAAGGCGGAGAGACAGAGGAAGAAGATGGATATTCCGGCGACGATTACAGTGAATATTCCGGCGACGAAGAAGAAGAGGAAGAGAGATGAGCTCGAGACGAAATATGAGGTGAAGAAGTACGGAGCAAAGCCGGAACCGAAAACAGATGGAGGAGAGGGAGGTGAGGTGGCTAAAGTTGGGGAGAAGAGGAAGAAGGTGGATGACCCTGCAGAGCTGTTGTCCCCAAAGGAAGGGTTTGATGATGAGAGCAAGCTTCTGAGGACTGTGTTTGTTGGGAATCTGCCATTGAAGGTGAAGAAGAAGGGTTTGATGAAGGAGTTCAGCCAGTTTGGGGAGGTGGAGTCTGTCAGAATTCGATCAATTCCGATATTGGATGTGAGTGTCTCTAGTTTGATCATATCAAGTTCCATAATCTCTGTTGCTTCAAGTAGGGATATTTTTTGCTGACAATAGTTTGTCTTTCTGTGTTTTGATTCATCAGTCCAAAGCTCCCAGGACAGGAGCAATAAGAAAGAAACAAATTAATGATGCTATTGACAGGTATTCCATTGCCTTTATTTATCGAACCTTTCAAGTTTCAATACCTTTAATGTGCTTCCATTGGCTCTGTGTTGTATTAGCTGAATGTTTGTTTTGCATGCATATACGAGACATTGTACATATACTTCAGCTTTGGATATTTGGTTATGATTTATACTGCATTATCTTCATTTTGTTATGTATTGTTATGTTCATCTTTCTGATTAGAATGTGCCACTTTTGCAGTGTTAACGCCTACATTGTTTTCAAAACAGAGGAATCCGCACAGGCTTCTCTGGCCCATAATATGGCTATGGTATGTTACTCTTCAACTGTACAGTCAAATGTTTGAGTCCTAAGTATGAATCTCTGCCATTGAGATCTGATCAATGTTTTTTATTGACTCTTTGTGTGTGTTAATTCAGTTGGAAGGTAACCACATCCGTGTTGACAGAGCTTGTCCTCCTCGTAAGAAGCTGAAAGGGGATCAGACTCCAAGTTATGATAACAAGAGAACTGTTTTCGTGGGTAATCTCCCCTTTGATGTAAAGGTGGGTCTATTGCATTTGCCATTTCATATACAACTGCTTTTGTTGATTGATATTTTTGTTATTCTAATGTGGATATGTGGTCATACCTTACAGGATGAAGAACTGTATCAATTGTTCTGTGGTATTAGTAATCTTGAGTCCGACGTTGAAGCCATCCGGGTTATTAGAGATCCTCATTCAAGTGTGGGCAAGGGAATAGCCTATGTCTTGTTCAAAACAAGGGTATGTTCAGTTTGCTCTTAATATATATTTCAGTGTACTTATATAATTTTCATCGTGTAATAAATAATATTTTGGCTCTGTTAGTGTTCTTAGCTAGACAAGTACTTCTGTGGATGAAGCTATGCGCTATTTATCACAAAAACTTCATAACTAAAAGGGTGAATTGCAGATAGCTATTGCGCACTATATGTCTTTTGCACATAACTATCCCTAACTTTCAACTTTTACATCTAGCCACCCAAACTATGAAAAAGGAAACTGCTCTTTTTTGCCAAAAATGACAAAAAGGCCCTTGACCCTCGTTTCAAAAAAGACTTCATAACTACCAAAAATAGTTTGATTAGAGTATAACACGGTTGTAAAAAGTCTGCTTAAAAAAAACTATTGAAAAAAACGAAAATTTGTATTTCTTTTTATATTAGGGTCAAGGGTATTTGTGATTTTTGCAAAAAAAGAGCTGGTGTACTTTTTTTGAAAGTTTAGGTATTTGGATGTAGAAGTTGTCGGGGGATAGTTATGTGCAAATGACGTATAGTACGCAATAGCTATCGGCAATTAACCCAACTTTTACCTGAAAAGATAAACCTAGTAACACTGATTTCTTTTGTTTTGCTTGTGCATTATCATGCCTGTAATTTCATTTCATACCTTAAACTTCTACCTTCAGGATGCTGCACATATGGTTGTCAAGAAACGCAATTTGAGGCTTCGAGATAGGGAGCTGAGGCTCTCACATGCCAAGTCAGACTCCACCCCATCTAAGAGAAGCAGCATGTCATCACCTGCACCAGCATCTAATTTCCCTGCAAAGAAGTTTAAGCCCGACTCAAGGACTCCATCAGACAATAGATACAAAGCTGATACCAAGTCCCCATTGGCTTACCAGGGTTTGCGTGCTAGCAAATCTGGTGTCCAAAAGAAATCCTATCAAAAAAGCGTTGCCTCGGGTAAGTCAAACTTTAAAAGTCAGAAGGGAGAGAAACCAAAAGAACGCACGGGGAAGAGACCTTCAGTTGCAGCCAGGAAGGCAAAAGCTCTGAATGATGGTGGGGCTCCCACTCAGGCAGCAGGGAAGAAACGTAAGATGGAAAGTCGAAGTCCAGGCAGCTCTCAAAGAAACAAGAAACCAAGGAAGTTCAAGTAAGCAATTACACAAGAAAAGGATCTAATATGTGCTGAGAAGACTGTCAAAGTTTTGTTTATCAGTCCTTGTAATGACTAGTTTGTTATTTATTTATCAATTTATGGATAGTCCTTTGAATGAGAACCTTGCATCAAGTTTCATCACTCTTGTGTTATGCATTTTCAGATTCTCTTATGGCAATGTTGCTGTAAAAGAATATATCTCTGAGGATTTTTTGAAGGTGTAAATAAACTATGCTGTCATATTAATGTGGTTCTTTGCCTGTCCAAACATGTCAAACCCTCTGTTTATGTGGGAATTCTTTAAAACTACAATATGAACTTTAAACTATCTTTAAGATTGCACACAGTTGGATTTCTGTTAGTTTTTAAACCAAATTACCATTTTATTACTGGACCTTTTGAAAAATAACACCCTTTTCCATAAGCAATTATAATAATTTTAAAAATTAAAACGATGACAATTTGATAATCTAGAAAAAATAAATTATTTATTGTTCATTTCAAGAGCAATCTTGTTATTTTGAAAAACAATAATAATCTATTTTAACGAAATATTCTTGCGTTTCCGTTTATTTTAACGGAACTTTTCGTGTTTCAAACAAAAGATGGTTTAAAGTTCATTTTTTTTCATACGATAGTTTTAGTTCGTGGGCAATTCATTAAGTGAATTTTAAGAAATAAAAAACATATGAGAGTATAGACAGCCAGGGGATACCCAAATTTGCTCTAGCTTTCCATATATTTCAGATTTCTACAGTACAAATCATAACATACATGGGTATGTTTTCTGTAACCTGCATAAACAGAAACAATTTGCAACTTGGTAAATTTTAGCCTAAAACTATGATAAAGACCAGAGATCTATATGCAGACTTCTATCAAGAACAATGTACTATTGAAATTATCTCTTGCCACAACCAGTTCGTTATCGAGCAACAATTCAGTATCCCTTCCCTTTCTTCCCATCCTCTCCTCCAAGCATTAGTTCAAGGCAACACCTTCAACCAGAAAGAAACTGCTGTGTAGCTGTTATTCAACACTAATCTGTACATAAGAAATGGTAGAGGAATTGTTGCCCCATGTGCACCAAGCATGCTCATCCAACCAGAAGCTATGATTTACTCTTGCTTAGTAGTGTCGGGGTGACAGAGAGAATACCGATCAGAAATAATGTGGCAATTGAATGGAAGTCATAAAGGTCTCCTACTGATTTCAATTCTCCTAGAGCAATTCCAGCCTGTGCAACCAAAGGAGTTTGTTAATATTTATTTAGCAAAGAACTTTTTTTATCAGCGAGAAAGTAAGAAATCCTATCCTAACCGCCCTTCCCAAACCTGTTACCCAACAGGTGTACCCACTAGGATTCGAACATCTTATCTCAAGGAGGTGAGAGAGCTCACATACCATCAGGCCAAGCCCTAGTGGGCTATTCAGCAAATAACTTTGTTCCAAAGGATAAGACATGTTTCATTTTTTCTCTCAAATGCTTGGCTATTTATCAATTTCAATTTGTTTGAGATTTCCATTAGTCCCATTCAATTTTGGAATCAAGGTGACAAAAACAAAAACTAATATCAGCAAGAGCAAACCTTGACAGCGACATATGCAGCAGGAATGATTCCAATAACTGTTCCAAATAAGAAGATATGAAAAGGCACATCGACTATTGGAGAAGCAACGTTAATGAACGTGTTAGGCAAGGTTGGGGTCACTCTTAGGAAAAGCATGTAATTTAGCAGACCCTGTCTCCTTTTAGCCACCTGAGAGTAAAAGAAAACAGGTTATAATGCTTTCTTTTGTATTGGTATAAGATTTTGTGGACACAAATTGTTGCATGAATGTGTTGAGATGTACCTGGTCCTGGAAGAAACTCAGTTTATCAGGCCAAAGAGAGAACACAAGGGGTCGCCCGATGAGCTTAGAAAGGAAATAGCAAGAAGAAGCACCAGCAGAGGCAGTGAACACTACCAATGCTACACCTTTGAAAACCCCGAAAAGGGATCCAGCAAGCAACGACATGAAAATGGTACCAGGAATCATGAAAGTCTGCATGAAAATGTAAACTGCAGAGTACCCCACAAGGACTTGTATGGTGTAGTCAGTTGTGTAATTCTCGAGGTTACCCCTGAACAAACCAAAAACCCATAACATGTGATAATATCAGAATTCAATCCTTTTTTTACAAATGGTAATGAAGTCTTCTACTGTACCAGAACAACCATTACATGCAAGGAAGAAGAAATGGGGTATTGCCATCTGAATTCTAATGAATAAGAATAGGCCTAGTGAGAAAGATAAAAATCTTAATTGTCTTCTCCACCCTTTTCGAACGTATAGCTAGCTAAAATCTCTATGTTACCTTTTCAATAGGAGACAATTCATTGAAATTGTTCATTAAGTAGTTGCAACATTTCACACGCATTCTGTGAATGTACATTCTGCAGCTTCCCAAAAACAATTAATGTCTCTGCTTCCCAACTATATTATAAGTCATTCCACACCACCTCATTTACACTCACAACAACAAACTCAATTTCACGGCCTTTATGTTCTCATTTTGTTTTTGGCTTTACGCCCATAACTACACTTCCAACATAGCCAAATAATCAGATAACAAAAGGATAGTTTTGTCAGGCTAATAAGTAATAAGTATCAGACATGCCCTTTCACAAAACACCAAGGTATGAAGGCTTCAAAACATTCAAAGTAGCAAATATTTGATTCGAAGAAAGACAGATTCAAGTACATGTTCAAAACAATAAATACAAACCATTGCTTCAACTTTAAGATCCAAGCAAAGCTAATTAACCATTTTTCTGGAGGAAAAAACTTTAAGATCCCTTTAAGTTAATTAACCATTCAACTTTAAAATCCCTTTACAAGTTAATTAACCATTTTTCTGGAGGAAAAAACTTCACTATAAAACTGCATTCATCAAACCCAACAAAGACTAGACTGGAACAATAGGAATCAGATACAGCAAACTACATAAACAAAATTACACACAGTCCCCAATTTTCCAGGAAACTAAAAGGGTTTTTCCACAGAGCCAAACAGGCCAAAATGAAATTGCTTAGAGAAATAAAAACAGAAACCTGAGGATTTGAAGATCTTGGAGGGTGCGAGGCAGCTTGAGGAAGCTGTAATCGGAGTCGGGCATGGTGAGATAGACACAGAGAAGGCCGAAACCGAATCCGAAGACGACCGCAAAAGCCATGGCCACCTCCCATAAGCTCAATGGGTACTTGGATCCCGCATTGAGCTTCGTCGTCTCTGTAGTCACCTCTCCCTTCCCCATTCTTCACTCTGTCAATAACAAAATCAACGGCGAGATATGAGAAACAAAAACCTCTTTGTTTCCTTATGGAACACTTCTTCTTCTCCTCCTCCTTCTCTATCCCCTCTGATCTTATTTGAGCAGGAAGAGGAGAAAAAGAGAGAGAGAGAGACAAAGAATATTCGCTGGCTTTACAGATTGAAGCTAAAAAGAGTTTTAATTACGTATCAATTTCAATATTACTCTGTATTTACTTTACTCTCTCTGTTTCTTCTCTTTTTCCGGTTTGGCACACAACTGTCGCGCCATCGTGGTCGTTGGATCGTGCGATCCTGGTCGTTGGTTCTTGTCATGTCAATGTCACGTGATGTAAGGTAAACGGCGCGCTTACATCGATGTATACGATAATTGCACTACGCTGACCGATGCTATTACCCATGTGCTTTATTATTTATACGTACCTGGTTTCGATTCTCTTCAATTCTTTTTTATTCCTTTTTTAAAATTATTTGATTGATGATTGCAGAGACATAACATGTGCTAACCAACCGAAGACCTCGGCCTTCAATTACAATAACAAAATGATCTTAGTTTAAGGGAATGATATTTTTGATTTGATTGAGATTCTATAAGGGAATAATTTAAAGATAGAATCAGAGCTATCATTCATGCTTCTTCATCATGTATTTTATCTATGATTAAAAGAAAAGATTTCATGAAGTTGATTAGATTACTGGAGCTAGAAGAAAGTGAAGGTAAATTTTTATTTTTATTTATTTTCATTTTCAGACCTGATAATAATAATGGTTGTGCCACGTGGGCATGGTGTATATCTGTCTACTGAGATGCATAATGTCATTTTCTGCTCCGACAAATTCAAAGGCAACTGTAATAGACTTTGGTGGCTCTCTTTGGAGTAACATTCACTCCATAATTTCTTATCATTAAAACGACATGTCACTATCTCAAATTCACAATCCTGGCTGTCAAATATTATCTATGAAATCACTCACAAAGAGACAAGACTCCTAACAGAGTATTACCATAACCTAGTTTAGTTTAGTAATATATCAATAATCATTGATCCATATGCCCTTGAGTTCAACAAAGCAAGCGTCTGTACACATGAATGCTAGAGTTGTTAGCAACACTACCAGTGTGAACTGTGAAATATAATCTGATTCTACAAACAACACATGGAAGGGGGAAGATTTCAAGATCACAAGTCAAACCCATTTTATATCCCCCTAGTATGTGCAAAATAGAGATAATCATGTTGATGATCAAGAAAAGTAGCTTATCTTTGGGGTTTAGCTGGTATACTTTCATGGAGATGTACACTTCGGTGGATGAGATCGAACCTCTTTGGTATCAGATGCAAGCAGTCCAATCTGTTCTGTAAGCTAATCCATATTTTGTGATTTGTCACGTCCATTCTCCATTGGCTTAACATCAACTTCATGTGTTAAGTTGTCCACAGAAGTTGATTGTCTCTCCTCATCCAATGGACTTTGCACCAGCAGCTCGTCCCAGAAAGCAGAATTATCCAGCAAGGCATCAATGTCAGGATCAGGGGAGATATTATCGAGGTCAAAAGGTCCAGACCCCCCATCTGTTCCAAATAAAATGGGATCCACAGACTCACCATTCTCTGTATCAGGTCTTGCATAATTTTGCTCTGGAATGGTTTCTGATATCTTTTCTGGTATCTGGGGATGGTCAGCCATTGTAACATCTGTTTGAGGAACAGACATGGAAGGTGCCTCTTGTGTTCCATGCCCTGAAATGCCAGCACCTGGAGGAATGTTTGATGATTGTCCTGTTGTTGGTAGAACCTCTTGAAGAGTCACTCCTGATGCTGGCCCGGGAGGAGAATTCGCTTTCATGATTGGAGGCTGGTACTTGACAATCTGCCCATCAGGAGCAGCACCAAGCTCGCTCTCCAGAACACCATCCTGCTTGAGCCTCCGTTTTTTGTTGACTTCTGAGATAAGTCTACTGGACTCATTTTGCTGTTGTTGCACAAACTGTGCAAAGAAGCTGGGACTCTGAACAGCCTTTGCTAGGAAAGACATCATCTGTTGCTGCCTCTGCTCCATTCCCTGAAGTCGCTGTACCACGGTTTGCAATTGTGTATCGGTTGACTGTTGCTGTTGCCTCAACCTGACAAGCTCTTGCATGAGAACATTTTTGTCCCTTTTGAGCCTCTCAACCTCTTCCTCGAGACCAAACTTCCCAACCTCTACACATGTGCTCACTGATGAGCTTTGAGTATGTGATGGTTGTGCTTGTTGATTGACATGGCCATGAGCAGGTTTACGTCGAGTGATGCCCTTAAGTAGATGTTTTTGACCTCTTAAGAACCCTTCGTTAGCAAACTCCCAACGGTCTGGATCAATCTTCCTGAATCCCTGGTCACAATTTGTGCCCACAGAGCAAAGGGTTTTAATAATGAGGAAAAGTCAAACCTAAACAAAAAAACAGTCATCTTATCACAACATTAAAGGATGCAAAAGGCTAAGAAACCTGACAATGGAAGTACAAAGTTGAAAACAACGACAAACATGAGATCAGAAGCCACTGCAATAAGCTCTCACAATTACCTACTCCCCGAAAATGATTAAGAAAAAGGTTTTGACCCCTGGACAGAAATTTACATAATTAAATCTGCTTACTTTTGACTGAAGATGTTCTCTATGGCAAACAGACAACTATACTAGTCATGGAAAAGGTTTGAGATAGGTATGCTCAGCTATAGTATCTTTAAATAAGGCAATGTGCATAATATTTTCAAAGGTAAAATGGTCATGCACCCTTCTCTAGAGGGCCATTTTCTTTAGTTTTACACCCTAATTAGGATTTTGTGGTTTTAGCACCTAGCTAGCTTTTTGGGTTAAACCCCATTGTGTATGCCAAAAAGAACCTTTTGCCTCTTATTGATGTGTCCCACACTGAGAATATGAGACACTTCAACACTCCCCCATGTGCTGTGAAATGGGAATTTTTATCCAGCACTTCATCAGGATCAAAATTTGAATCAGAATTATACTTCCTCTATGAAAAGGCCACCTGAAATGAAAACTAAAAATAAACAAATCTGCCCAATTAGCTTCAGTTGGATTGCCACAAAAAGGCTGCTGGTTTTCACTGGAAAATAACTCAATCTCCAAAGTCGAGCCCACACAAGGATCTCATAATACTTCACTGTCGTAGCATAACATATGACCCACCTCACCCAACTACATATTCTGGCCTATATTTCAAAAACCTTAACAGCTTAATTTGCATTTTCATTCTTTGTCCAATACTGATGATTTTCTAATGATTAACCATATTATAAATCAAATTAATTCCTCATCCTGACATAACAATCGGTTTCCAAGCCAAAATTGGAATAGAAAAACCTTCATATTTAGCCCTCAATGAGACAATACATCAATGTTTAAGGAGACCAGAAAGAAAGAGAGAGCAATATAAAAGGTAGCTCGCAAATAAAACTTAAATGTGTACAGCTCTGAAGTAACCAATACTCTTATACACCTCTCCCCCAACAATTTCAGAGACTGGTGACAATTTTACATAAACAAGTAAATATACGCGATAGCACCATAGGCCCAAAAAACTAATGCTGGCCACTCTAGGCTTTACAAACAGTTGATAGAAGGGTACCAACTCCCTTCCCATTTGGAACTACAGAAGTCACCTAAGGAAGTGGTGATTCAGTCACACAAAAATGATGATAACTAGAAACTATAACTGTACACTATAATAATGTGGCATGGTAATCACAGTCAGGATCTCATTCATTCCTTGATGGAAAAATAATTAACAAGGCATAGTCCAAACTTCATGTACTGGTTCAAAAAAGAAGTCAGTAACCATGGAACAATTTGCATTTCTGTAGAGAAGCATTCTCCAAAGTTAATACATACCACTTTTAGAGTTATTACACTATCTTAGTACAACAATCCTCTGATAATGTAGCAACCTAACAACTTCCAACTAATCATTTCATGTATGTGTGCCAATATTGTGTGAAATGTGTGTTTCATGTTATCCCATATCTAGAATAGATTTCATAATACATATGACTAAACCTTGATACAGAGAACACATAACATGAGATACAAACAATAATTCACTTGTCACATTTAACCATCTATATAAACTTCACTATCCTATGCTGTGGACACAAAGGATAGACCTCAATCAGCAAAAAAATCTTTTACTGGCTCAAATTAATAATACCAATGACCCAGTGGCGGAGCCAGCTTTTCCGATGAAAGGGGGCACCAATAATTTTTTTTAATAGCAAATAACGTAAAAAAAATTTTAAAATGTTGATATGGCATAAAAAGACAATAAATGATTACTTATTACAAACTGTGATATCCACGTTTCATACTCGATATAATTCATCTATTGGACTCCTATTCAATTTCTCAACCGAGTCTTGATGATCAAAAAAAATACTTTCTTCATGCTAAAAAATAAACACTCAAGCTCGACTCGGCTCACTTCGTTTATTTCCTATATTCGATAAAAAAAATAAAAAATAAAAAAATTATGATTTTATTGAATAGATTTTAATATTAAACGAGCGCAAGGCTTTAAAGGTTCATCCCATTTATTAAAAGAGTCAAATCTTGAACTCGATCATAAGTTCATAAAGAATCAAGCTTAACCAGACTTGTTAAGACTATAACCTGACTGGCCAGCTTCAGATATAAAATAAAATTGAAATGAGTTTTAAGTAAATGCAGAAATAACTAAAAACCTTGAGCTGGGGTTATGATCAATCTCAGCCTAGCCTGCTTTTCTTTTTCTCTTTATTACACCTGTGCTTCTTTTGGTTTCTGATAAAATAAAGGCAGAAGAATTATTCAAACTTTATATCTTCAGCATCCAGTCCCAAAGTAAACTTTAACAAAAATATCAGATGTTTATAGCAATATACATTCTTGTTGACTCGGGTTCTATGAATTTGAAACTAAATCATGATGAAAATAAGAAGGGTTCGATTAACATCCCCCTCGTCCCTTTGGTTTTCTCACAAACCACCAAATGGGTTTCATTATCAGAAATCTTCTTGTGAAAATCAATTCCAATCTAGCCTAGACCACAGCTAGTAGATTTGGTCAAGAAATGTCTACATTCTGGTTCAAGAAACTGTTTTGAGTTTCATGATAATCAACAAGCTCCATCATAGTAAAATCTACTCTACCTCCAGACTGTTCCAGAACCAGAACCAGCACATCACAAGATCACCCATCCCAATGAATCACAATAGCCATTAATAGAAAAAAGAACCAGGAAAAAATCTCAGTGGTCAACAACAGAAATGCTCAAGAATAGGACTTCAGGTACAACAAGATACACTCAACCTATAAGTATCAATCAATCATGAAAAAAAAAACTTAAGGAAATTGAAGGAGAGAATTGAGAAAGCGAAGCTCATACGTAAGTGTTGAGCTGCCTGACGAAGCTGGAGAAATTGTTGTGCTTGAAATACTTGGGCAACAAATCTCTGGCGAACTCGGCCGGTCGCCAGACTATGAAGGCCGATCCGTCGTCGTTCCACGAAATCAGATCGTCCACCGCCGGATCCTCAACGAGCTGGTACGTTTTAGTCAGAAACGGCGTAGGAATAGTCCTCTGATTGTCGCCGGAGCCCGATTCGCCGGTCTGCTCCACCGGCACAGACGCCATAACCAGATCCGAATCTCAAAAACGGCCTCGGCCTCACAGACACTGATAATTAATAAACCATCATTAACATTTTAAGACAATAGTTAATCACACAGTTGAATTAAAGTGAAGAATCGAATACAATAAACAAAAATTAACTGTTCTTACCTGGAAATTATTCAGTTTAATCTCAAACAAGAGATTGGAACTTTCCGACGACCAAACCGGCGGCGGAGCAGTTACGGCGGGGTTGGGGTCGCGGCGGGGGAAGGGGGGGGGGGGGGCCGGGGG
>JAYMSU010000898.1:0-11816 GCA_036897765.1 Erodium chrysanthum | reverse complement strand
GAATGTAATTAACCCAACTTTAAAACGTTATTTACAAATTACAACCAACCAAGCTTACAAAAGAAATACAATTAGCCCTTCATAGTTATATTTAACTAACCCATAATCTTATATTAATAAAAAAAATTGCCTCTCACAATAGTACAATATAGATGCAGCAAAAGGAATCAACAATGGGAAAAAAAATCTGTACATAACAATACAAAGCTTGACAAAACCATGGCCTGCAATGGAGGGAGGCACAACCCAAACTCAAAGATGCTCATACGTTGTCAGGAAAAAATCCCAGAGAAGTTTGATATCTTATCAATATGCTTCAAGGCACGCTCAGCAATCTGTCTGGTTCGAAAGTCACCATGCTGAAATGCATCAACAAGCGCTGCACTCACATTCTGATCCCCAGAAACTTCACTTACTATCTCATCTGTTCTTAACAGTCTCTCAACTGCCCAAACCGCCCTCCTCTGCAGATTCTCAGTCCTCTTCTCCAGCAGCACATCGAGTATAGGCTTCACTCCCTCTGCTTCAAACAACACATCAACCCCTTCTTCAGTGTCAACTCCATCATCAAGCAAAGTAGACAGTGCAGCCAAAGCTGCCTCCACCACATTCTCATTTCTATGGTCCAGAAGAGCTACAAGTTTCTCCACAGCCTGGCTTTCGAGAATACAGAAAGATTCCTTCAAGGAACAGCTTCCTCTATGGAGTCTGCACAATCCAGTTATGACCGGCGGTTTACTGAAACATGTGAAGATTGAGGCAAAAAAACCGGGCGATGGCAATTCAGGTAGTTTTGTCAAGTTTTTAGATTCTTGAGAGAGATTCTCCAGTGCAACAGCAGAGTACATCTGCACGTTGTCTAGTCCATTGGATTGAAGCAGCCCAGTAAAGTGTTTGGCAAGATCATGCTCGCGACACAGTGCAACAGCATCAGGTTCATCAGACAAAATGAATGTGACCCTTGCAAGAACCCGAACTAGTCCTTCAAGATACGGTGTCACAAATCGGATCCCCCTAGTACTCCCATCCCGGATTCTGATCACTCTAGAGATGATCAACTCGAAGGCCCGATCATCTAGCATTTGTCGGGTGAGCCCCAAATCACGCTCGGGAAGCCCAGCTAAGAGCCCAACAGCTGCAGCCTGTTCTTCGGTGATAGGAATGTTCTCTGTTATGATTTTAACTAGGCTGCCAAGCTGGCCCACCGCTCCACGCAAGGCATCAGCCAGCTCCAGAGCCATGTGAGGGGCGAGGTTATGGAGAAGCTTAATCGAAGCTGCACGCAAATCCTTCTGTGGAGCCTCGATGAACTGAACCAAACTGATGGTAGCACCAGAGCTTTTGATGGCAGCAACAACATTTAAAACAGTACTGGGCGAGCTTGTGAGTCCCACAAGAACTTGAAGTAGCTTGCACTCAATTGCTGGACCGGTGTTACTGATTAGCTGGATCAGGTTATGGAGAATGTCCTCTGAGACCAGAGTTTGGTGATCAGGTCCAAGTGGGATGGATTCGAAGTCATAGCCCGAGCTCACAAGATTGGCAAGAATTGTTGCAGAGACTTCTTTCAATCGCATTGGAAGCTGGTTGGATCCAACAGTGAAGAGGTCCTTAATGAGAGGGGGAAGAATTCCAGCATCTATCAACACCTTGGAACTTGCATCAAAAGATGATATCTGGTTTAAAGCTTTTAATGCAGCTTCTCTTGATTGAATGCTTTTGCTTCTCATTATACTAATCAAAGATGAACCTGCAGTTCTGGCTACATGGACTTTCACATCATTGTTCAATGTCAGCTCACCAAGGTATGCAGCCATGGACACTTGAGTTTCTGGTGGGCCTGAAAGAATTACATTGTAGGTATCACACTCAAAAATCATTTTTTCTCAAATACTTTGTTTCATTTTGGTTCTTCTTTTGTTGAGCAATATCATTTCTATGATAGAATTAGAATTATACTGAGATCTACAGACATCATGGATATTAAGGAAAGGCTAAGCATATTTGAAAGATTGAATGTACCTTCAAGGATTTGTGTCAGAAGAGGCTTGAGCCTACCATTTTCAGCCATCTGTCGCACATTGGTCCCAAGCTTCTCCAAATTCTCCAGTGTTCTATCAGCTTTCTCAACGGTCAAAATATTTTCAGAGTTGCTGCTTGTCATTCCAACTAAGATCAGGATTGCTCCGTTGATTGACCCGATTTTTTCACACAAAGCTTCAGATTTTGACAGCTCATATAGCAAAGAGACAGCTTCTTCCCTCTCTTTGGATTGTTCATGATTCAAGAACTTAACTATTGTGCGTACAGTATCTCCTCCAGCCATTATTTCCTGAAATAAAGAAAGAACCCATTAGTAAGATGACCCAACCGCATAAATGGAGGACCATAGTCCAACCCTGGTGTAAGCAAGTCTTATGGATAAGAACCATAAGTCTGGTGCTCTTTACTTCTACATAAGCAAATGAGCCCAAATCTTGGTACAAAAATGGATTGTCAAAAAGAAAATAAAGGACCCAATCGCATAAATGCCTTCAGTCTACCAACGAATTAAAGTTAATTAACTGCAGATAGCTATTGCGTACTATACGTCGTTTTCACATAACTATTACTAACTTTAAACCGTCATGCACAACTACTTAAACTTTCAAAAAGTTGCAGATAACTCTTTTTTTGTCAAAAATGACGAAAATGCCCATAACCATAATATCAAAAAAAGACTTTGTAACTACCAAAAACATTTTGGTTAAATTTAAAAACGGTTGAGTAGATGTAAAACGACTCCTTAAAAGACGAGATTAAGGTCAAGGCATTTTGGTCATTTTCTGATGAAAAAGAGTTATCTTCAATTTTTTGAAAGTTTAGGAGTTGTAAATAGTATAGTACGCAATAACTATCTGCGATTAACATAAAGAATTGTGTAGAGGATGAGTGAGTATAGGTTGACCTTGTTGTCATCATCTTCCTCCACCAAAATTTTAAGAGTTTCCAAAGCATTACATCGAACCCTACGGCTGCTACTCTTCAACAGGTTAATGATCATAGGTATCAGCTCAGCATCGTGCACAACACGCTTATTCGATCCATTTTTATGACAGATATGTTGCACATACTTCAAACTCTGCAGGGTATCATGTTCTGCACTGCCCAGATTGAATGACCTACGAGCCATATCAAGCTGAGCAGCTTCATTCCTTGCAGCCCACTCTTCAATGGTATTGCGTAAAGCTATGCTAGGATTCAGATCCGCGCTTCTTAGTTCTTTCAGTGTCAATGGGCAGACAAGCTTTCTTCCACTCTCTCTGGATTCTTTGAACCACTTCTCAATAGCTTCCCTTTCAAAAGTTTGCCCATTTTCTAAGGTAACTGGGTCGTGCATGACTTGCTTTGTTAATGGACATACGAAGGAATCATAGAAAGGCTCTATGTGCATTATGTCTAGGTTATAGCTCTCCTCTAAATGGCTACCACTACCTGGGTCATAACTTCCACTCCAGCTTCTGGCCATCTGATTTGAATGCTTAACTACAATGAAAGAGTGATATTTAAAACATGCTACCAATGTGCGAGTTCAAAATACAAGTGATAATGATTCCATCTTTGGAAGCTAAATGATTTAGGAAGAGAAGATGATAAACACAATAGATGTAAAAAGCATTCCAAATATGTAATTGTTGAAATGTGAAGCAAACCTTAAATCATTTCTTCCTCCCAACTAATTCTACATTACAATGACTGTAATGTTACTAAAAATGAAGTCTCTGCCACTTAACCCACACAACCTTTGGTTTGATCAATTGAAATTAGCCAGGCAAGATTAAACAGTAACCCAAATTGCCATCTTAAATTGATTTCAGGTCAGTTGAGTCGAACTGAAATACCCAGATTGCAATATGACAAAATTATCCCAATCCTTAAACCTTAAATCTGATTATCACACTTCAGAGCACAGAGCACTAAACCCAAAACTCAGAAATGTACAAAAATATGGATGGAGAAAGACCCAGAAAAGCAAAAGCCAAAAAGTTACCTTTTTTTCTTTACAATCGTCAAAAACTCTGAAAACGCTTTCCTGGGGAACTCTTATCTAGTGCGATGATCCCACAAAATTCTTCTCTTCTTCCATGGAAAGAGAGCAGAGAGCTATAGAGATGGAACCCGAAACTGGGCCTCTTGTTTTTGGGAGTGGGAAATGAAGAGTGATAGAGAGAGAGCTGGAGGTTGAAGAAAGAAACAAGAGGAAAAATACGAAGCGCAAAAATTAAAATTTCAGAGAAAAAGTTGACTCCAGAAGAAGATAGGGTTGACTCCAGGCTCACCCGCCGGTGACCCCAGCTAGCTGTCAAACGTTAAAATATCAGTACCTACCAGTTTTTTGGAGGGAAGCAATCACACAAACGGTGCGTTTTGAGGAGCATGGACATGGACAATACAGATTTACACATACAAGATTGCAAGTTGCAGTACAGAATCAGAATCATACATTAATTGGAAAATTTACAGCATCAAATCATATACTAATATCATATCTTCTATTTTGCTACAAAACTTAATATCTCTCTATCACTGTGATAATATCAACACATCTAACAAGCCAATGTGCAGTTGATTCTCCGAGTCATAAGGTCTTTGATGAGGATCTTGCTGGACAATTTTTGCCATGCTCGATCAATTTGGAAAAGATTATCCATTTTCTTCTGCAAATATGATGTTGAAGATAAATTGCACTGCATCAAAGAAGCGACTATTAGAACATTGCTGATCAAGTCATTAACATCTTCATGTGCATAAGAATCACTTTAACTATGAAGGATTTTAACGTCATGGTTTCTTTCTATCTATTACTTACCTTCCTCTTTAGGGATGTTAGGCTGATCAACCAAGAGTTGCTGGAGTGACCCGAGATCACCGCTACTGCAATGCAGAAAGTTCATGACATATAATCAAATCCAATACACAACGTACAGAAAATTCATCGAAGATCAAAGGCATAAATGTTTCACATACCTGGGTTTCAAGTAAAGCGCTGGAAGTGCTGTAACAATTGCTGACTTGAGAAGATACCTGGATAAGAAAAGGCGGGTCAAGATCAAGTTTTATACTTTGATTTGAATTTGATACAATTAGCTTCATGGTAACAAATTATCATATAACACAAGTTACTAAATATCATGGAGATTTTAGACAGACAAGTTCCCTACTCTGAGTGATGCATGTCATGAAGAATCATTAAGCCATCTAAGCAATCTGATAGACTTGGTTTCACACCAACTCTTTGCTGGAGTTGTTTCACAGTAGCTTTAAACAAGCTTCCATTGACTAGCATTTTACCATCATGATGGATCTTTTCTAGTGATGAAACAACGCCGTAAAACTCTTCCCTGGCAAAAGAAGAAATTGTATGTGCTTAAAAGATATAGTAGGTATTGCAAAAAACAAGCAATGATATGGGAAATTAGAGCAAATCAAATCACCAAAATAGAACAAGAAACAGTGCATTATGATATAAAGCAAAAATGTTTATTCAATTTGTTTGGATAAGCTTACATAGTTTTTCTCAAAGAAAGCAAAATGTTTTCCAAAGATGCCATCTGATTTCTTAGCACTGCTTCTTCAATCCCCTCAACATACTCCAACCCAACATAACAATTGAAATCTTGAAGCACCTAATCACACATAACAATGCAAAATCTAATACCCAATACAAGATCAACAACACTGTATCGAAGAGTTCAAAGTGACCTCAAAACTCACCTGCAACCTCTCTATAATGGAAGAGGCATTACTGAACTGAGACAGCAATCGACACTGAAGCTGATCCCAATGCTCCATTTCTTCCCTAACTTTCCTGAACTTCTGCTGATACTTCTTCACTTGCCTCCATATTGTTTGGGATTTGCACAAACAAAACTGCAAATTTCGAAGTAAAGATTCAAACTTTAACCAAAACCAAACAGTTTTTATAGTTTATGAACACAACTTTTTGAATTTCATTTGAAAACATACCGTCAATTTGGTCAAACCTTCAGAACGGTTTCTGGGTTTCGATTTAGTCTCTTGGTTTTGTGGTAGCCACTGGTTTTAGGGCTCAGTCCTAAACGAAACGACACTGTGTCATGTGAAGCAGGTCACGGGTTTTAGAAAATTGCAGAATATGCCCCTGGAGTTATGGAAATATCAATAACCTCCCCGACCCCAATTATGTCTAGTACAGAATCAGCACTGAGCTACGGAGCTGGGTCAATGGCGGATCTCCAAGAGAAACAGCCTCCAAAGGCAGAGGAAGAAGAGGGAAGGCAATTTGATGATCAGGATGTTCTGCAGTTTCTTGATTCCACTGATGCGTATATGATCCTCTTGGATTCTCTGTCTTCAACTCTTCGACAGGTAATTTTCTACTGTTTAATGCTTGATTTTTCATCATGGGTTTCTGAATCTGTTATCGAATTCATAATTACATAGAATGTCATTTGAAGTAAGAAAAAAGGGTCAGCTGATTCATAGTGTTAATCATAGTTCCTGAAAAGGGTCAGGGCTTAATGTGTGATTCATAGTTTCTGAAAAGCTTCAGCCTGATAGTTAGTTATGCGTTGGAACCTAATTGACCAAGTGCTTGGTTTCCTTGGCCAAAGATCTTGGTTCAAATCTTGTAGAGTGGAACATTGCTAATACAAAATCATGAAAGTGTAATGAACATGATTATGTATGTGTTCATACATATGCAGGGATGGCTGGAATTGGCCAGTGCTCGACATTCCATGGGTGCTTATCGCATCAATAGTGCTGTACTGGACCTCAAAGAACACTCTGCAGCTACAACAGTACGAGTGGCCCAGGATGGTAAATTTACTTCTCATTTCTTCACACAATTAAAGCTACAATGAGCAGCTATAAGGCCTGTGCTGGTTGGACAGTGACATATAGAACTATAAGTTTAACCTAGGAGGACAGTTAGATGTAGAATCTGATAGCTGCATTCATATGACTTACACTAATCACTTTTATTAGTTTGGGAGTGTAGTCCTGAAATTGGGTCAACTTAGATTAAGTTGAAATCTGTATGGTTGCTTTCAGCAAAAATCCCCACTGGTTTGGTCGTTGTTATCAAGTCATTTTGAAAGGATGTTTCTGGGGGGGGAAAATCATATTGACGTTGTAAAGAACTGTGGTTCATGTATGATTAGTGTTGGTAAATATTGTTAGTTGTAAAAACTAGTTAATTCTCTCTCTCTAACAAAATCAAATGTTCATACTAGTGTGTATTTCATCCTTTAGTTAATACATTTATGCCTCACTTTAAATAGAATTGTTGTGATGCGAATTTGTTGTAGTTGATTCCACCAAGGAGCCACACTTTTCCTTATGCAAATGGGCAACCTCAAATAATGTTAAGACCTTCTCTGGAGATGAAAAGTCTAATGAGGAGTTTACAAGGAAATTTGATGGCCCACATCTACGACATCGAGGACTAGCTGCAGTTTCTGGTACATTTACATGGCTTATATTTCCTTTAACCATATGAGCATCATAAAGAACTATTCAAGATATCATACCTGATTATTTGATGTGTTCATGAGCTAATCATGCAACAAGATTTTTATTTTTGTGAGCATGTTGTGTCTTATTTTCTCTTTTCTATTCTCATGAAGAACCTGAGGAGAAAATCTTGACAAAGGATGGGAGTTCTTGTACAGCTGATGACCAGGTAAGCATCCCATTAAGCTTATTATCATTTCTGGATGAAGCTGGGCTGTATAATTGCATTTTCTCTTTCTTTATTTCTTCTCATTATACTAGTAAAAATGAAGGGGATTGAAGTTTCTGAATTTGTTGTTTGGATTGCTTGTTCAGAATTTGGAAAATAACCCGTGTTTTAATGTGAAAATCTCCACCTTAGAACCCTTTTTACAAGGTGCCACCTATTAGTTATTTTGATGTAAATAAATCCCTCTGGATCTTAGAATGATTGATTCTTCAGAATAAGAAAACTATTGTGGAAACATTTTTTTTTAACAATATTGTGGAAACTTGTTTAAAAAATCCTTAAACAAAGCACTCCTAAAGCTAATGGTTCTAATTTTACTTTCTACTACCCCTATCTGATGCCAAGCATCAATGTTCTTGTTACACAGGCTTCATGATAAGTAAGATCCAATTGACATGAAGTAGTTAGTATAATGGAGCATTTTCTAATGTACTTTCTGATATTTGGATTAAGTAATGTGTTACTTAACTCAATTTATAAATGTTCCCATGATGTACTAGGTTCAAAAGGAGCGATCTAAATCAATGTCAGTGTTTGGGACTCTGGTTTCTCCAAAGCTTCGAGCTGCCCAACTTTCATTTGAAACAGGTGAATACAAGTTTACACAGATGCTCATGAAAAAATGCATCTTCTTTAAAGATTGTTCTGCAAGATCTTCTGATGCTTTTGATTTCAAGCAGCTTTCACTCAAGATTCTTATCATTTTCAAATCTATGCAGCTCTGGAGGTAATTGTTGAAATAGCAAACCGACGTTCATCCATGCTATCTTCTTTTGATCAAGTCCAAAAAGATTTGGAAGGCACTGAATGATGTTGAACTTTGATTATAATAAAGATTAGTTAAATCATTATTATTCATGCGTTCAGATTCAAACTTGAAATTGAAAAGCACTAAACTTTTAAGACAATCCATTTCATCACACACACTCACAAGAATTCTAGAATTGAGTTGGACTGTATTATCCAGTTCATCACCATCATTATACTTTATACACAAATACTGTCATCTATAATTCATTACTATATCAATAAGTAAATTCCCAAGTTGGAAGAAGCTTTTTGCTAAGAGATTACAGGTGTCATCCAATCATGTCATATCCTTCTCCGGGAAAGTAAGGGCTATAGCTCGCCGGAACTTCCATTTCACCAGTCAGACAATCAAGTCCTGCACATCCAAACAACAAATTCATTTCAGAAATGAAGTTGTAAGAGAAGAATAATATCGTATTAATTTGATTCATGAAACATAGATACATACTCAGATTTGGCATCATATTCAGCTGTTCAAAGCTACCAGGCGATAGCAAACCAGAATCAGACAGAAACATGGGCTCCCCTTTACCATGAAACATGTCTGCATTGATCTCATGATTCTGTGAGTACATAGTATCGGTCCTCAACCCAGATTCATCATGGGACTGGATGTCCTCAGTTTTGGTCTTCTCTTTTGGGGAGTCTGAGTCAATCTCCACTTCTGATTCTCCATCATTTGGTGCAGAACCTGATTGCTTTCTCTTAGAGCGAGCTCTCCTGTTCTGAAACCAGTTATAAACATTGGTTTCAGAAATTGGACCGTGCTGAGTGAGTTCGTTAGTTATATCTTTGATCTTCTGCTTGCTCGGGGTTCCATTGCCTTCATCGAAGATACGCTCAAGGATCCGGAGCTGCACAGGTGTCGGGGTCCACCTCTGCCTGGCAGCAATCTTGTGACCGGACGATATCAAAAGGGCATCGCAGTACAGATTTCCAAACCTCACACCTAATCCACAAAGAGCAATTGTTAATCAAGTAATAAACTAAACTTTTGTGTGCCATTAAAAATTATAATTGCTGCCATAGAGGTTTCTGAATATTACAATTAGCAATCAAGAATCAGTGTATCTGTCTGTACCATCAATCAGCATGTTAATTAATCAAACGACACAATTTCAATTCTACTGTGAAATAGAACATCAGAAGAACCAAAGTTGCAAGGCCTTGTGTAGTAACTCTGGTTTGACCCTTCAAAGTCCAAACAAACATTAACCTTAAATCCCACAACAATTGAAGTAAATTAACAATAGAATGCATATTGTTGTAATGACTGTGACAGAAAAGATACCATGAAAGCCCCAATTGAGAAATCAAGCACTCATATGAGAAATCAATTATGGAAGAGAAGTAGATATATTGTACCAGTAAGATCTTGTTGAGTAGAAATGGCGGTGTGCATCTCCACAAGCTTCTCACAAATGGAGGCATAAACAGAGATCTGTCTCCTCAAAAGCTCCATTTGCTCATCAGTCATCACCTTCACATACAACCCACCAAACCCATTTGGATCCTCCATCTCTAGCTTCTGGTTTTGTCAATCCTTCTTCATCTCCAGATACTCAATCTCTGTGTCTTTCACTCACTGACACAAACTATGAATTATAACAAGCTAGAAGCCATGTACTGTGTTGAGCAAAAGCAAGGAAAAGCAATAAAGTGAAGGTGTAGAATGGAAGCAATTGCAAAGTGAGTCTTTTATGTTTGGTTTGGTTTGATTTGATTAGAGTAAAGTGAAGAATAAAAGAGAGAGGGTGTTGGGCGCACTTTAGCGGTGGGGATGGCTTACGTTAGCGAGGATTTTCTCTCGCGGGTCATACGGGGGAGTGGGTTTTGGTTTTGGTTTTGGAACATCTCTATCTCGTTTGGAGGATGCGCCGCCGACGATCAGTGCGTGAACTTCGCGCGCAATTGCAAAAAGTCCGCGCGTGCCCCATAAGTTTCTTCTATGCATACTCTAAACCTTTTTTTTTAATCAAATAATAACCAATTATTTATAACATATATATTTGAGGATTGTTTTCCCTAAAAAAAAAATTGCTACAATAATAATTTACAAATCTTACGTCCAAAAGTCATTTTAATAAATAAATATATTCAACAATATTTGAATCTACAAATCCAATATTATTTTCTTTAAAAAAGAGTTCAAAGTTAAACATCGGTCCGTATTGTTATATCCTCGAAACTATTATTTTATAGTTATCAATACTAAAAATATTAATTTAAATAAATAAGCAAGGTCAAACCTTTTAAAAAATATTGTTTAAAACATTTCAAATTATCATAAAATACGCATTATTATTCAATTTTAATATTGTCACGTCACACCAAATGAAATCCAAATTAAGGTAGTCAAAAAATGTAGGCGGCTCTACCAAATTAGGTTTAGAAAATAGAGACAGAACAAGCTTTAATATTGCAATAATTTATGCTCAATGGATAATGTCGTGAAACCCCCCATCAAATTAGCAATAGTTAAGGAACTTTGTCTTGTAATCCACACGACTCCACGTAACCTAAGATAATTGTGGTATTTAATTTCATTGCAAGTACATGTTAGAGGTGTTAGTTACACTTTAATTCTCGAGGAAATCTTCATGCGTTGAATGATTAGTTTGACAAAATTCAAAGGTAGATACAAAATAAGCATTCAGCAAGGATGAAGAACAAGAATTGCTTTGATTGGAGATAAGGCAAGCCCAGAATACCTATATCTCCATTTTGGACCTAAATCAGGGAAGTGTGGGCCAAGTCCTTCAGGTACAGACACTAGTATCACAGCCAATTTTCAATAGTCAGTTTCCATTAGCTATCTAAAAGGTACTCGGATGTCACAAGATAGAACCGAGACTCTCCTCCATCAAACTAAAATCATGATATGAAAATTCTATGCACATCTCTCAGATAAATATAAAAATTTCCATTAACCAAGATTTTGTACCATATTATATGACCAACTCAACTAAAAGAACACTATAACATTGAAGACAAAGATGAAGACCAAAACTAAAATATATCAAATTAGCAACTATGTTGACTGCTAAGGATGAGACCTTGAACAAATCATTGAGAACTTGAATTAGATTACAAATAGAGATGAATCTCCCTTCTATAACTATTCATTTTCTGATAAGGATATGCAAAATTACAAGTAGGGATATATTTTCTTCCTACCAGAAGAAAACAATAAACAGAAGGTAAAAACATGGGTCATATAAACCACATAACATGAGATGTT
>JAYMSU010000897.1:0-11818 GCA_036897765.1 Erodium chrysanthum | reverse complement strand
ACTAGTGAAACCTTAAATACATAAGTTGCTAACTGCTAGGTAGATATAGGGAACTGAAATAAACCGATATAAACTATAAAATAATTATAAGAACATTATTAACTGCCAGCAACCTAACATTAGCTTCCTTGAGATCAGTAGTGTAGAAAATGATGAGGATTCACTATTTAACTGAGGGAGTGAATGATGGAGAAAGTTCAGCCGTGTATAATCGCATGCCACCACGATTCATTGCAAGTGTTATATATACTTAGTTCTGCCCAGAATTCTAAGCCTTAACTTCTTATTGTTGCTCAAAGAGGCGAGAATCATTAATTGGCCTCATTGGGTGTCTACTATTACGTCCCTTTCTTCGGAAATGGGGCAAATTGACTTGTGCCTCTTGCTTAATGATGACTCTGCACTTCCCTATGTCGAGATATATTCCATAAGCTTTATTCTTTACCAATCATTTTTTGTTATTCTTGTATGTATGTGATATTTGTATTCTTAGCATTCCATTTTTGCTTCACTTGTTTAAAAAAAAACCAGTATAGGTGGCTTTCCTCAAAGTCAAGTGCTTCTACAAATTCAAAGTCAACTTTTGAAGAAAAGTTCCTTTCTCAGCAATCTCAAGCTTCAGGTTTGTTCTTCTTTGCCATCTTTCCTTGATATGGGGTGCATAAAAAATAAAAACAACTCTTAGTGCTTTCTACCATTAACATCTAATCTATTATGTTCATGCTAGTTAAATAATAAGTAAATGCTTGATTTTCTATTTACTAGAATGCCTGCTTCTAAAATTTATCGGGCTAAACCATGGCAACATGAAGAAGAATATAAGTAGGAGTGCACTTGCAGAAGGTAAATGCCTTTGTGTGAGGTCAAGTGTTGAAGTTGGAGTAAATCCTCCAGCTGTACATATGCTGACTCCACAATAAAAATATATGAAGTGATTCTGGCATATGAAGGGGAGTGTTAAGGATTAAAATTCCCACATTGATGATGAGAGAGAAATAAAGTTAAGGCGAAGCTGAATAACAAGATTGACCTTTTAGTATGGTAGATACATATAAAGGAAAAACCACATATTTCAATCCAATAGTTAGTGAAGAACTGAGAAATTTGTGTATGCCTACTTGAGAAATGATATTTTAATGATTGATACTGACTTCAGCCTAGCCTACTTCTTATTCATTAATACTTTGCCCGGCATTTTAGTTTTATATCTGACACCGTGATTCTGCTGCCTCTCTCTCTCTCCAGCTAGGTGGCCCAACTTTCTCTGTGTATGTTCCGTTTTCTCATCAGGCTCTGTTCAGCTACATTGGTCTAAGAGCACCGTGGCACCAAAGTGGTTTTGCACAAGTAAAGGACTCTTGGGTGCTGGGCCTAGTGGAATCATGGCAGCAGATGCTATCATTACAGACAAGGGTGCCATGCATGTGGCTGGCGTCCCAATTGTTAATCCATCTACTGTTGTTGTTTGGGAGGTCACTCCTGGTCCTGGAAATGGATTTCATGCAACTCCAAAGACAAGTACAAGCAGTGGTGTTCCACCTTCAGTTAATCCTCCCAGTTGGGCTGGCTTTGCTCCTTTGGCTGCTTATTTGTTTAGCTGGCAAGAATATTTGTCTGAAGCAAAGCAAGGGAGAAAACACACAGATCAAGACCTCAGAGATTCTGTTTCACTTCATTGTTCTCCAGTTTCAAATTTTTCTGCATACGTGAGTCCTGAAGCTGCTGATCAATCTGCAGCAACCACTACATGGGGCTCTGGAGTTACTGCTGTTGCATTTGATCCAACTAGTGGTGGTTCTGTGATTGCTGTTGTGATTGTTGAAGGTACCTCTATTTATGCCCATTGTATAGCTGTTGCTGACTATTATGAGTCATTCTTTGTTTTCTTTTGTGCATATGGATGACAGTAGCAGCCTTCCCTAGATAGCTAGTGCTTGATTTTCCATTGTCCACCCCATGTGCTCCTATGCCTCACTACTCACAAGTTTGTTAAAACTAAGAGTGATATTATTGGTAATCCATGGCTAATCAACCAAGTAAAACAGAAGTGAGACATTTATGTATAAACAGAGTAGGACACATATTTTAGGGCGGAGGGAGTAATTACTATTTTACGGAATAGTGTTTTTACGATTGACGATTATTGGTCTGTACGCAACACATCCAATATCACAGTCAGTTCCATCTGTCCTATGTTATTCTGGCAATCATGTATGCTTTAAGGTGGTGCCCACAGTGTACAGAGAGTGCACATGCAACTTTTTCTTGAATATATATTATTCCGTATTCTTTAGTTTCTATGTTTATGTATGTACATATATCATTGACTTATTAAGTCTTCTTGTGAATAAAAATACCCGTTCTTCATTTAAGTGTACTGATATAATGAGGTGTGAATGTATTATTTAGAAATGGAATATCCAATGTGAATCTGGGCAATAGTACCATCACATTTCAACCTTATTCGGGAGCTAAGGATTCAGTCCACTTCCACAGACTAAATGTTTCATGACTATAATTTTACCTGTTCAGGGCAATACATGTCACCCCATGATCCAGATGAGGGTCCTTCAATCACAGGATGGAGAGTGCAACGGTGGGAGTCATCTCTTAAGCCTGTTGTTCTTCATCAAATATTTGGAAATCCAACTTCCAGTTTTGGCGGGCAGGCACCCATGCAAACAGTTTGGCAATCCAAGGTTGATAGAAGCATACCACCAACGAATGATTTTAGAAGTCATCAGGCAAGTGCAGCAGGACCGACCTCTGATGCGCAAAAGACATCTGATTGTTCTAGTGAGAAAGCAAAAAGAGTCACTTTTGATCCCTTTGATCTTCCAAGTGATGTTAGGACGCTTGGTCGAATAGTTTATTCTGCTCATGGAGGTGAAATTGCTATTGCATTTCTTCGGGGTGGGGTTCACATTTTCTCTGGCCCAAGCTTTGCACCTGTGGATAATTACCAGATTAATGTTGGCTCTGCAATTGCTACTCCCGCTTTCTCATCTACAAGCTGCTGTTCAGCTTCTGTCTGGCATGACACAAGCAAGGATCGTACCATATTGAAGATAATTCGTGTTCTTCCTTCAGCTGTTCCAAGTAGCCAAGTAAAGACAAACTCATCAACCTGGGAGCGTGCAATTGCTGAGAGGTGCTCTATAAAATCTGTCATATATATAGGAAGAAATTGAATATCTGCAATTAAGTCTTTTATTTTGTCAGAACAGGTTTTGGTGGAGTCTTTTGGTTGGAGTAGATTGGTGGGATGCTGTTGGCTGTACACAGAGTGCTGCTGAGGATGGCATTGGTAACCTGAACTTTTGGGATTACCCTGTTATCGAAAATATGTTGCAAGATAAATATTAAATATTTTAGAAACTTGTTTAATTAGTAGAACATTGCATAACCAATCATAGGATAGCATATATTATGATGAAATTAGCAAATGCCATTCTTTAACTGAGATACTACAACAACCAAACCATTTCCCAGAAAGTGTTGGGGATCCTTCGACTTAGATAATTAAAAAACATTTAAAAGTTTTGTATGGATTATGTATTTGTCGGAAGAACATTTGATTTTACTAGGTCTAAATCATTTAGAAAGATAACCCAAAGCATGTTGAAAGGCCTTAGTCTAGGGTTGAATCAAAGATGGAGTAAAGGGATAACAAAGCTCCATATCATTCAAATTTCTATAGCCCCAGGTTCACCCTTTATACATGTTCGTCTACTAACATAATGTAGTGGCTCTCAACCCCCCTATGATCATACGGATTCCTGATTGAATCATTTTCCCCTAGATGAGAAAAGCTCCCTTCTTGAGATCATTCAAAAACAAAATTTGATTTGGTACTGGAAACATAGATGTTTCGGGTTGGACTTCTCCTTTCTATTGGCATTTTTCTACAAGTGTTTGAATTGGGTGGCCCTTCTGGTTGATGAGAAATATTTTGTTTCAGTTTCACTGAACAGTGTGATTGCGGTCCTTGATGCGGATTTTCATTCACTGCCTTCGACTGAGCATAGACAACTGTATGGCCCGGTAAGTTTATTTAAGCAATTTGCCATCTAAGCGTTAATAGTGACTGGTGTTGATGAATATTTCATTTATTTAAATATGCCAAGCTAAGATTTTTAATCACAGAATTGACATCTCTTCGACTCGGCTTTGCTTTAGTTATCTGCATTTCCTGTGGTTGCTACTAGCCGTCTGAGCTATTCTATCACATTTTGGAACTCTAGTTTGTCATGTAGCTGACTACCTTGGTTATTCAGTGTCCCACGTGGATCATGTGTAGTGTTTGACACATTACCTGGCTCATCTACCTAATAGCTTAGAGTTCTGAATCGGAAACCTAACATCTGTTACGGTGTGGCCCTTTGCCCATTCTCATGTCATCCTGTTTATTCTTGGGCCATGTTTGAAGCCCAACTTGCTGTCCAGTATTGTCAACATGGTAAGCTTTAGTGTCATACACATTTTATAGACTAGTTGAGTCCCTCCACCTAATAGGTATGGCTTTTGGATTTTCATGGTAAGTGAAGATGTTCAATAATAGAATGAATCAACGGTGGGTCAGCCCCTGGTTTTTTGCTTCTGTGAACTAACATCGGAGTGGGAGGCCAAACTTAAGTTATTTTAGTTCAAAATGGTCTTCTTCTTCCAGCTAACTAGGAGATCAACTTGCCTAAGTCATGCTCATGGTAAGGAGTCTCTCTCTCATTCCTTGGGAAATTATGATGAATGGCAATTCTATCAGGTTCTGATATCTTTCTAGGCCTGAGCCATTATTAGTAGATGGTAACCCATATCTAAAAAACGATTATGGAAAGCACACACATGGTTTCTCATTGCCTTGGGTCACTCTGTAGATTGGATGGAAATAAAATCATCTTAAACTCGAGCTTGTCCAATTTCATTCCGGTTCCCATAAAGTTTCTGGTGTATTATATTAGCTAATTGTCCCATGGCCCTGGCTTACCTTTATATTTCTCTTCTTCTAAGGTTGCATGTTTCTGTTGACTTGTTTGATTTGGATTTTTTTTGGGTACAATGCAGAGTCTAGACAGGATAAAATGCAGGCTGTTGGAAGGTACAAATGCTCAAGAGGTTAGAGCAATGGTTCTGGATATGCAGGCTAGGTTGCTCCTAGATATGTTGGGGAAAGGAATTGAATCAGCTTTGATAAATCCTTCAGCTTTAGTAGCTGAGCCATGGCAGGCAACTGGTGAAACATTATCGAGCATTGATCCTGAAGCAATGGCTGTTGACTCAGCTCTTGTTCCAAGTATCCAGGTCAATTTTTAATCTTCTGTTTATGGATTATGGCTCTTTAATCACAGTTATCCTACTGATATATGTGATGACTCATGACTGGACATTTAAGGTGATGAATATATTATGTCTTCTTATATATTATCATTTATCTATTTTATCTAAGACCCTTGAAAATTGTGTAGAAACTAAAAGTGGTGGGATAGACCTAAATTAATCTGAAAAGAATTAGTTAGGAAAGACACGAGAGCACTTGGGTCAACAGAGGAGATAACTTTAGATAGGATGGAGTGGATGAGGATAATTATAAACTGATGAACTCAAGGAGTTTTACTAAAGGCTTCATGAGCCAACCCCAATGCCAAACCCCCACAATCACAGGAGAGTAAGCATAGACCAATATTGAACCTTTGGAAGCTATTGCTAAGGTTACATATTGTAATGTGCCACTTCTCCATTCATGTCTATTCTGTTTGCATGTTATTCCTTTTCAAACGAAGTGATTTACTGATTCATTCTGTGGAAACAATGCAGGCTTATGTTGATGCAGTTCTTGACCTAGCTTCACATTTCATCACACGCTTGCGACGTTATGCAAGCTTTTGTCGTACACTAGCAAGTCATGCTGTTACTGCAGGCACAGGCACTAACCGCAATATGGTGGCTAGTCCAACCCAGAGTTCAACATCTCCTGCAACAAGTCAGGGTCAGTATGGTGCACCACCTTCACATTTCAATCTTGTACTAACAATGGAGATTTTGATGCAATTGTGTTGCTCGTTTTCTAGAAACCAGGTGCTCCTTGAATTCTCTGTGTCTATGCTATTGATTCTAAAAATGTGATGCTAAATTTTTCAGGTGGTCAAAGTGGTGCTACAAGTTCCACCGCCACCGGAAATACTCAGATGCAAGCTTGGGTACAAGGGGCTATTGCTAAGATTAGTAGCACCACAGAAGGAGTTTCCCCTTCAGCTCCGAACCCAATCACTGGCCCAACTGCCTTTATGCCTATTAGCATAAATACAGGGACTTTTCCTGGAACACCAGCTGTTAGGCTCATTGGGGACTGCCATTTCCTTCATAGATTATGCCAACTTTTGCTCTTCTGTTTTTTCTTTCGGCGAACACAACTACCTCGTTATATGGGAGCTGCACAGAGAAATGCTGATACAAATACTCAAAAACCTCAGCCCGGTGCTCCTGGCAAGACGGAAGAGGTCAATAGTGGTTCTACCAAACCAATATCAGCTGATGGTCAGGTAGCTCGAGCTGGCCAGATCATCCCTGCTGCCAAAGGTGCTGAAGATGGACCTGCTAGCCGTTCAAGATTAGGTTCTGGAAATGCTGGTCAAGGATACACATTTGAGGAGGTAAAAACTTATGTTCTATTGCTGACTTCTAGCCTTCACATATAGTGAAGATAAGTCTTAAGTCTATAAGTATCTTGGATATGTTGAAGAACATATAAAGAAAATTGCTTTATCAAGTAATATTTTCCCATTCTGCTAAATATTCACCCGAACAGACTTCTTAGATTTGACCTATTTTCTCTGTATTACTTTGTGCAGGTGAAAGTTCTTTTTCTCATACTCATGGATCTTTGTCGGCGAACAGCAGGCCTGGCGCACCCACTTCCTGTTTCTCAGGTGGGGACCAGCAGCATTCAAGTGCGGTTGCACTATATTGATGGGAATTATACTGTGTTACCTGAGGTTGTTGAGGCATCGCTTGGCCCACATATGCAGGTACTTGATGCATATTTTTTTATTCTTTTTTAATTGTTGAGATTTCATACATTATAAATGCATGTGTGAATTTATGTTGATTTCTTAAAACTTCTCCGCATTTCTGATGGTATACTTTTACCACACAGAATATGCCTCGGCCTAGAGGGGCAGATGCAGCTGGTTTGTTGCTCCGTGAGCTAGAACTTCATCCTCCAGCTGAAGAATGGCACAGGCGGAATATGTTTGGTGGGCCATGGTCTGATCCAGAGGATATGGGCCACCCAGATGATACACCCAAACTAAGTAGCTCTGCAGACCTAGTTGAGGTTAACTCGCTGGAAAATTGTGATGTTTATTATGGAGCCCATGGGTTGTGGCCGAGGAAGCGCAGGATATCTGAGAGAGATGCAGCTTTTGGTTTGAACACATCTGTGGGTCTGGGTGCATATCTTGGTATAATGGGATCTCGCAGAGATGTAGTTACTGCTGTGTGGAAGACTGGTCTTGAAGGAGTTTGGTACAAGGTCAGTGCCCCTTATAATACACATGCCCTTTATTCTATCTTCAGTAATTATCTTTTTATGTACTAGTATCCAATGTTTTAAAATGTACTAAGATCCTTTGGAGCTGAGGGGCAAGGCTCATTTTGAGGTCAGCGTCAAAATTAGCTAATAAAAGCTCATAATTATAGAACCCATTCGGTTCCCATTGTGTTAGAGGGGATCTCTTAACCACTGGGCGAACTTGAGTTGGTCATAGAACCCACAATTAATCAACTGTATACCATGTATGTTTTTGAAGTCTTAAGCGGTCTTTTCTTGAGTGAAGACTACTAAGAAGAGCTCTTTAATCTGAATAGTAATTGTTTTTGCTCTTGTAGGTTTGGCCTTGTTAATTGCGACTTATATGATAAAAGTCCCGAATGCTTGTTATGCAGTGCATATTTTACTTATTTTTTTGTCTTGACTGTTTGTGTTGCAGTGCATAAGATGTTTGAGGCAGACCTCAGCTTTCTCTTCTCAAGGTGGTGCGGCCAATAATGTGCCTGGTCAAAGTGATCGGGAAATGTGGTGGATCAGCCGCTGGGCTTATGGCTGTCCGATGTGTGGTGGGACCTGGGTTCGAGTTGTGTAGATCATTGGACTCACCCATGACGGTATTGTCAACTGAGCATAACATGAGGGTAGACAGGACGTAAACTAGGACACTGATTCCATCATAAGGAGAATATCATACGCAATACTTTCATATGATGGAACAAGCTTTACCTTTCCGTTTTTTAAATCAAGTTTACATAGATTGTAATACACGACTCGTTAAAGGGGTTAGAGGTGAATTTGCTGCTCTATAATGAGCAATTTATTCGTGCAAGTCATGGAAGTGGGCAATTTTCTTGCTTCTCCATTGACTACAATATTATGATGTCCAGTCGCACCCTTTTCTCTTGAACTCCATATTTGACATTTATTCATATACAGATATCTTAACCAGAAATGTGTTTTAGGTGTATAGATGTCAATGCCGTAGTCACTACAACACTGCATTTTTGAGTTCTCTTTTATGCCATATTTCTTCAATTGTATAGCGCCAGATGTTGTGGCCTAACAGAAAAGTGATGTCCAGTAGATGTAAAAACCATTCAACGGTGTCATCTGGTTGTGATAAAAAATCAAGTAGCACTTGACCAGATAATTTTAAGTTCACAATATATTAAATTATTAATGACTATAAATTACGTGATGAAAAATGTAATTACACTTCTGCTAACTATCACTGAAGAAAATGATGTGCTTATCTTCTTTTGCCAAAGTAAATCAGCGAATAACTTCAACCTCAACTAGAACAGTCAATAGACTGAGGTGCAAACAATGATAAAAATGTTCTGAATGGCTATCAAACTCAACATGGTTAAAATGAAACACAAGATAATTAGACACAATAATAATTATTATAATACTTTGAACCAAACTGGTCCTGATGACAACACTGTTACAAATTGGCAAGCAAAAGGGAATCCAATAATCTCTACCACAATCAAGGAAGCTATGAAGGTAAAGAGAGTCTTACGGCAAGCTAAGCAAATGAGACCATGGGAGTGTAAACAAGCTAACCCTGAGCAACGGGAACCTCTTGCACAGGCGGGTGTTGTGGGGCATCTTCAGCAGCGGGCTCTCCAGTAACTGGAGCTACAGTCTCAGTTGTTGTATCTGATGCTGCATCTTTCCCACCCTCCTCCTTTTGGACATCTTCTCCGCCCTTTCCTTTCTTGGGGTCCTTCCCAGTTTTGGTGGCATCTTCTCCGTCCTTTCCATTTTTGGCATCCTTGGTAGGAGCAGGTGGGGGCGGTATCATGTGAGGTGGGGGTGTATGCTTTAGTTTCAGCAATATTTGCCTCATCCTCGAAAGATCAGTGGGCTTGCCCGGTTTTGGGCCTTGTACAACCGTGATAGATGGCTTATTGTCCTTGTCCTTCTTACCTCTCTTCTGGATGTTGGGAACTTCACGAGGAATGAGCTCCGCTATTGCTTTCCAGTACTCTTTGTCAGCATTCTTGTGGAACTTCTCTTCGTTAGCCAAGTGCAACTGCTCAATAGTCACTTTGCAGCATTAGAAATACTAAAATGACGATCAAGGAGTAGCAAGGGATAGAAGCACTTTGAGATATTACCTTTTCCCTTTCTCTGTTGGTAACCTTGTTACTCTCCACAGTAACTTTCCGTTTCTCCTCGAAAGCTCGCTTGTACTCCTCGGCTTCCTCGATGATCTGATTCCTCAACTCTTTCTCTCTCTTTTCCTTCTCTTCCAGCTGAATAGCATTTTGACTGCATTAACAAACACATGTTTTAGCTTTTGGAAGTTTGATTGCAGGTTATTTTTATAATACATCAAAGGGTGACAAAGCTTCACAGCTAAACTGAATGACAATTTGCAAATTGCAAACCTTCACTAGTTGTGAAATATGCAATATTTGTAAGAGATAATAACTCATGCTGGAATGTACCGACTTCCATGATAGGCCAACCAGTTTGATTATGGAGCAATCATGTGATTTGATTGACAAAGCGAATCATGTGATTAAGTTGTTTAATTACAGTAATTTGCATAATTTGCTTCTTACCTTGTTCATCCCTTATTATACATGTCAGTTTATTGTACTCAACAGACCAAGCTAGTGAATTTGGGCATCTGGTCGTGTGAGGACGTAGGCCCTATAGTCAATTCACATTATTTTCTTGTGTTCATTCTCACCTTCTCTCCTATCTTTTCTTGTTCATAAATTTTTACAACTCAATCTTCAAAACTGATAAAACATAGGGTAACTATTTTGCTCCTGTGGCCAAAGGCAGATTTAACTGCCTCAAATGGTTTCGAATGTGTCTCAACAGCAACACAGAGCAACTTAGGCTTTGTCTAAATAATGACAGTCATAAAATGATTATCTTTACTGGTTGCAAAGGAATGAAAAGTGCAATAGCACTTCGTATTAAAAGCAAGTCTTTAAATGTGTTGACTAATCATGCTTCACTACAACATTATGTCATAAGGAATCCAATTTTTATGAGTAATAAGGAACCTTTCTTGCACATCCATGTAGAAGGGGGAAGTAAGAATTAAAATAGCTTAGACACTCTTCGGTTTAGGAGTACACTGAAATGCATTGTGTCACCTAGCAATATAACTTTTCCTAAAGAAGTTAACTTGCAGTATAGAAATGTGAGGATCAAGCAACTGTAAATTTGACCAAACAACAAGAATGAGACGCCTAATCATAGCAACTAATGTTGCTAGAGGCTGAGACCACTTCTCTAGATTCTACAGATGCTAGGTCTCATGAAAAAGAGCATCTAAAGAATTAGCAATCCAATTTTTAAAGTTTAGCGTGTATATTGGAAAGGTATAATCATCTTAGTGACTTATAAGATACATAACACCTAGTAGCACATGCCCAACCATATAATTGCCACTAATCAATCTCAATATCTCCAAGATTTCAATTGGACATGAATTTTAGGTGTAAGTACTACTTGTTCACAACTATATTGAATTGATCTGGTTCTGATCATGGGGACTTTTTAACTTATATCTTTAAACAAATATGCAATTAGACCTATAGATCTGGTTCTGATCATATGGAGAATCCTTAAGTGCTTGATCTGTTAAATATAATCTGAAACAGAAAGGGGAACATTGCCTGCAACTGTGAAGGAGACTTTTCATACCAAAGATTTGTTTCAAATTACATAGTTGTCTATTACTATTTTTTATTCAAATTACACTTACACAAATGTTTGTAGTGTGAGCTTGAAAACAATTCAAGCAATATCAGTCATATAAAAATCAAACATATCTGGAATTTTGTATGGATAATAATATAAACGGGGCTAAATCCAAGTCCAAAGGTGTAATGGCACTGATTAAAACTAAAGGATTAGGCACAGAACAAAATTTTCCCTAAATTGTAAAACTAATGTATCTCCCAGTGTAAAGACTCCAAACATTGATTAAAGATGAGTAGCAACTTGCAACAGCTAATTGCAATACTAATCTATGCATTAAACCTGAAGATCTAAATTCTCAGCAAAAATAAGCTGGAGATCTAAGCATTTTGCAAGAACTAGCCAGCAGATCTAATCAAAATCCAATCAATCACATGATGCGCTAAACCAAATCAATAATACTCACCGTCGCCACTCGCGGAGCACGACTCCTTCTTCTGGCTCCAACTCGCTCGGAGGCGGAAGCACAGGTCCGTCGGAGGCGAAAACGCCACCGTCCCAGTAGGCGGGGGAAAAAGCAACGCCCGGGTCACTGTC
>JAYMSU010000896.1:0-11820 GCA_036897765.1 Erodium chrysanthum | reverse complement strand
CCTCGTCCCCCTGTTGGCGCCCTGAGGACGACGAGGACCGATTTCCCTCTGCACCCGACTCGTAGCGCTCGTCTTCGGACTCGGCGTCGGAGAGATCGAGACCTTCGCGACTGTGAGAAGCACCCATGGCGGCGGCGCGTGATCAACACAATCGATCAAATTGAAATCAAATTGACGGAATCGAACAACAGATCTGCAAACCCAGAAATGAAATTCTTGATCTTGTTAACAATTTCGGGAGCCAAATTCAAGAAAGTTTCGGTTTCGGATATGCTTCACTGTGATCGGTTCTGAGTTATATATACACAGAGCTAGCGTTCACAAAACGCTGTCGCTTTACTTGCTGGCGAAGTAAATCTTAATACGGCGTCGTTTTGGTTCCAAACCGCGTTTCAGAGCAAAACCAGAACCGTGTTATGAACACATAAATAAACATTACAAAGAACAAAAAATGTCATCTTTTACAATCTTCATTCTTAGACAAGACATTAACAATTGAACACACAAAATCACACATGAATCGTTCGATCAAAACATAGAATGTTCCGGGTCACGCCTCACAAAGCATCCCGAGCTGCAATCCGGCAAGTAATAGCATCAGCGAGCATGGATATCCCGAGCTCGGGGGCAGGTATTTTGTATTGCTGGAAGAACATGAAACCAGAGATCAGCCATAGATAAGAAGAAGAAGATTTAATGATGATTTGCGATTGCAGACCTTTAGTATTTGGGTTTCGTTAGCTCGCTCTTTCAGTTCATCCAAGTCGATCTCTTTCCCATTGACAAGTTTCTCTACAGCTTTCATCTGCAAGAAACTCGTAGACTTTAAGGTTATGAAACAAAAACATAAGACTAATGTGGTACAATGTTTGTGAAACAAACTGACCTCTTCAGGGGAAGCATCGAAACGGGCTGCGAGTATGTAACTAGTGGTTTCAGAGATGCCACATCTTTTCAAGGACTCTGAGATCTATTAAGAACAAAAGATTCATAATTATGGATATGGAGAAGTGTTATGAACCGATCAAGGAATGGATTCATTACATGCTTTGATCCTGAGTAGTTGTAGACAAGCTCGGAGTGAAGTGTGCGTGTGGTCAGTGAGTCTCTGGACTTGGCTATGAGTGTCTTGTGTGCAGCTGCTAGTACGGGGAAAAGATCCGGGATCTGCCTCAGACACAAATGATATCAGAGAAAATGTAACTGGTTTAACATAATGAACAGAATATCGAATGGGAACGGTTGATCTATAACGGGAATGAGATGTACCAGTGATGCATTAAAGAGAGCGACTTCTGGTTCTAGAGTTCCAGCTTGCATAAGATCTAGGAGCTCCCTGAGGAACAAGTAAATTATAACTAATCTGTTCTACATTAAGCATTGATTGCATCATGAAAATAATATCCAATTCATTTTCTATAAGATTCAGAGCATTGCTCGGTTATGGAATGCTATAAAGTTCACAACTTTCCTCTCCATCTCCTCCTTCAAGCAAAACCCGTCTCATCCAACTAGAAAATCTCAAGCTATAGTAATAGAGAACCATCAACTCTATTCCCAATCAGGGTGTGTGAATTTGACTTTTTGTCTATGAACTAATTTCATTAAAAATGTCCATAACCGAGCCGGATCTTCAACTTCCCCCAATCCAATCCATGAACTCATCTACACTAAGCATCACATCACAGCAAAAAATTATATCTATATCTTCTACATTTCGTTTTATTTAGTTGCCACATTCGGTATGTTGTAAAGTTCACAACTTTATGATTCTAATTAAAGCTAAGCTCGTACTTAAACCCCCATCTCCTCCTTCAAGCGAAACCCGACTCATCTCAATTCTCATCCAATTTGAAAAACTCAAGCCATAGTAATATAGAATCATCAACTATATCCCCAATCAAGGTGTGTGAATTTGACTTTTGACCATGAACTGATTTCATTAAAAATGTCCATAACCGAGCAGAATCTTTAACTTTTACCCTAATCCCCAGATAATCATCTTATCAATATTTGGAACAGTTCATGTACATATAACCCATTGGCAGAAACAATTTATATTGTGTTCCAGGACCGTAAACATGTCTTTTAGCATAGCAATTCGAAGAAATATTCTCGAGAACCAAACAGAAAATGAGATTGCAATCCAACACCCAACCCAGTAATTCCTACATTCAAAACCTATCCTGCTGATCTCAATATGATGCTAACAAAGCAATCATGCTCACAATTCTATGAAATCAATAGTTTGGTCTTTGGAAAAAAACACAACTCAATTAAGCACACCAGAGCTGCATAGTTACCAAAAAGACATTAACTTTCTATTCATCTGATAAATATACATATAACCCATTGGCAGAAACAATCTATCTTGAGTTTCAGGACACTAAACATGTCTTTTAGCATAACAATTCCAAAAAAAATATTCTCGAGAACCAAGCAGAAAGTGAGATAGGAAATAAGAGAGTACTTGGAATTGGTAACATCAGTGAAGAGGGAAAGAGAGAGGGTGCTTCCATTAACATTGAAGACCTTCATATCTTCTTCCTTTCCTTCAGATTCTCGAGAACCAAACAGAAAATGAGAAAGAAAAAAAGGAGCCACCTTTAGGGTTTATCCACAGAGGAGACAAAAAGTTCGAAACGCACCGTTTTTCAATGCAAAAAACAATTATGGTAATAATCTTGATTTGACTACACTGATAAGAAATTACCAACCTTTCATCCAATGAGAGCTTCCCACGTGTCCGTAGTTTGAATTCGAAAGTGAAAAATGGCGCTAACTACACGCGTCTACTCAACGGTAAGCTGCAGAGTAATTACTTTATATATTTACTTTCTCTGCGATTTATCTGTACCCTCTTCTCTATTCACTACTCGGAAGCTAAAGAGGCAAAAAAGCTTGCGACTTTTGGAGCGAAAATGGCTGAATCGAAGCTGTCGTACGAGGAATGCAGAAGGCAGAGGCTGGAGGAGAACAAGAAGAGGATGGAGGAGCTGAATCTGAAGAAGCTCTCTCAGGATCTTCAGACCAAAATTGCTCCGAAGCCGTCTCCGGTGGGTTGGTTCTCTCTTTCGATTTCATTGGGGTTTCTTGTTACAAGGGTTGGGTTTTGATGGTGGGGTTTTGTTTTTGGGCAGGCGAGGCCGAGGACGCCGCGCGAGAAGGTGGATATGGCTTCTGTGAGGAGGTCGAGTAGGGTTTCAGGCAAGCCTGCTCCGAACTACAGGGAGGTGAGTGTGTTTATGGTCTTTGTTTATGTGTTTTGGTGTTGGGTTTTGGTCAAGACCCTAAATTTTATGTGCGTTTTGTTTGTTTTTGTGTGCAATTGGGTTTTCTTGTGTGTGTTTTTGAGTGTTCCTCAATGGAAGTTGAAAAAAAACCCTAATCTGAGTTGGGTTTTGATAGCTAAGGAAATGAGTGTGTTCATCACATATGAGTACATGTTTTGATTGTGGATTTTGCTTTGGAACCCTAAATTTTATGTGGGTTTTGTTTGTTTTTGTGTGCATTTGGGTTGTCTTCTCTGTGTTTGTGGATGTTCCTCAATGGAAGTTGAAAAACCTAATTTGATTTGGGTTTTGATTGCGAAGGAAATGAGTGTGATCATCGCCTATGGGTACATGTTTTGATTGTGGATATTGCTTAGGAACCCTAAATTTTATTTTGGTTTTGTTTGTTTTTGTGTGCATTTGGGTTTTCTTCGGTGTGTTTGTGAATGTTCATCAATGGAAGTTTAAAACCCTAATCTGATTTGGGTTTTGATTGCCAAGGAAATGAGTGTGTTTATCGCCTTTGAATACATGTTTTGATTGTGGACATTGCTTAAGAACCCTGAGCTTTATGTGGGTTTTGTTGGTTTTTGTGTGTTTGGGTTGTCAACCTGTCTAATATGTGTTTGCGCATATTCCTTAATGGAGATTTAGAACCCTAATCTGATCTGGGTTTCGATTGCTATGTAAGCTTTTCGTTGTGTGAAAGAAGTTGAATTTCTAGTCCCATCTGATAGATTCAGAAGCCAACTTTGACAGAACTGGCTTTGTTGAAAGCTCCATCTTTTCTGTGTAGCTTAAATGATTGCAAATCGAAATGAGAACATGTACTTTATCCACTTGATAGAGTATTGAGTGACGAGAAATGAATGTTTTTATGTCCTATTTAGTTGGTCAAATGCTTTCTTCTTCATTGGGTTAATGCTCCTGTTTCTCTTTCAATGACAGGCTGCAATGGAACCTCTGACGTTGCCCAAAAGAAGGTTTGTTAAACATGAATCCTTAGAACCTAATCAACTCTTTTTTTGCATCATGAGATTAGTTATCGTAGTCCTTTTGTTTCTCTTGTAGAGGCTATAGCTATGGTAGGAGAGATCTTGTGAATCGAGTTTATGCTTCTGATGAAGTAAGGCAGTACGCTATAGACAGAGCAGAAGATCTTAAATTGGGTTTAGATTCTGCTTTTCCGAACTTTGTCAAGCCTATGCTCCAGTCCCATGTCACCGGCGGGTTTTGGCTCGTAAGTTTCATAACATGTCATTCAAAACAAAACTATGGATATGCATGAACTGAAAAGTTTCAACTCTTTTCATAGGGTCTTCCGCTCGACTTCTGCAGAAAATACCTTCCACGCCACGATGAGTTCTTCACATTGGTTGATGAGGATGGGAACGAGTCAGAAACAAAGTACCTTTCGGACAAGAATGGCCTCAGCGCTGGATGGAGAGGGTTTGCTATTGATCACGGCTTGGTTGATGGGGACGCCTTGGTTTTTCAACTGGTGACACCTATCGAGTTCAAGGTAACGAGTTGCTAACTTTCAGCAGTTGATGGTGTTTTAGATATAGAGTTCCAAACCTTGAATCCTAAACTCTAAACCCTAAAACCTTGACCCACCTACCTGAATCCTAAACCTTGAAACCTCGAAACCCTAAACCCTGACCCACATACCTTGAACCCTAACCTGAAACCCTAATATATCATAACAAACGGTTGTATGCAACAGGTGTATATTATCCGGGCATATAAATCAGAGGACGAGAATGAAGATGAGGATGTCAAGGAGGAAGAGAATGAAGATGAGGACGTCAAGGTGGAAGATGAGGATGTTGCACCTGCTACAGGCAGGAGTTCTAAAAAAATGAAAAAAAATTCTGAGGGCAAGAATGAAGATGAAGATGTTGCACCTATGGGCAGGAGATCCAAAAGAATCAAAACAAGTAAGCAGCAACTATAACAATAGCTAGTGTTATGAGAGTTTCAGAACATTTACTGTTGCTATACTTGGGAGAATCCGATATTTATTTTTGTAGTACCGTATTATCATAATTCAGAGGACAAGAACGAAGAAGACAACAATGAGGACGAGGAGGAAGATGAAGATGTTGCACCAATGAGCAGGAGATCCAAAAGACTCAAAAGCAGTAAGTAAAACAACTAGAACAATAGAGCTAATGTTGCTATCGTTATTAGTTTCAGAACATTTGCTATCGTTATTTACAGAACTTCAGAACATTTACTATTATAATCCTCACCATTTATGTGTTATTGCAGGCAAGAAGTGAGAGTGATTGATGTTACACTAATGGAGCAACATACAAGTACTGAGGGGAAGGCAATGGTTATTTTGACGTGGTTCACATTTTCCATGGAGCGTTTCTATGTGGACTAGAAGCTTTTTGTGATCAAAATCTTGAATTCCTATGTACTCTTAGGATTAGAGCAATGGCAAGTAGAGTGATTATGTCAATTGATGATCATGCATTGTTCACTATCCTTTTAATGGAGTATTAACATCAACATTGTTTATGTTTTCGCATTTCTGATGGATTTCCCTCAATTTTTAAGGTTTGATCTGAATTTTTAAGGATTTCCCTCAATTAACATCACATGACAATGTCCTAAAGTTCGATAAAAACCCAGGTTATCGACATGATCATGATTAATAATACAAAAAGGATATACACATACAGAGTTTCCATAGTTCTTCAACAGCAGCCTATATATAACAATCAGAGGTTCTAATTCACATTACTTGCTACAACTACAAAACGATAACCTATATGTTTATAGATCAATCTCAACTCAAACACATTCTATACAGACCATAATTTACCTCTTTCTCCAGCTCCAATCCGTATTGCAGATCAGTACTTGCCCATAACGGTATTCTCACAATCTTGAACGGCGAATCAACTTGGCGCCAAACCTTCTGGCAGAAGCATAAGGCTGCCCGTTAAGAGACCCACAAAACTTGACATCCCATCCTTCAACATTTTTGGGGACACAAGCATCGAAGAGGACTTGGCCAAGGATGCTGTTGGCACAAATCTTTGGGGGAGAAGGAAAAGACGGGTAATTCGATCGGTGTTCTTTTTGTTCATCCAGCGGTGATGTTGATTCTCTACTGTGTTGATGGTCTGCTGAGCTTGGCAAGAAGAAGTGGTCACATGGACCGGTTGCAACTCTGCTTAGGCTCTGGGTTGATTTCACTGCTGCTTTTTGGAGATCACAGATCAGCTCGGACATTTCATCGTTTGTATCCTCGGTTCTTTCTCTGAGTTGTTGGATTCTTTGGGAGTATAGTGAGGTTGCTTTATCGAGTAGGTTGGTCACAGTGGCTCTGTATTGGATCGGGTTATGCTTGTAGTGACCTGAGGCAGCATAGAAATTAGCATTATTGCACCATTCATGCACCCCAGTGACCTACCCAGGCTACCCTCAAGTATGCACCTTTTCTCAGCCAACTACCTTATGTTTACAAAGTTTTTGACAACCCCCTAACTTATTTTTATTCTCAGTTTTACCAATCCCCGGCAACTTTTGGATGTGAAGTTACTAAAATACCCTTATTTTTATTTTATGATTTACATGAGGGTATTTTTGTCATTTCACACTCAAAAGTTGACGGGATTGGGGTAAACTGAGACAAAAACCTGGGGGTTTTCAAAGACAGAATATTAATATAAGACAAAAAAAAGGTTTGAGACAAACCTACGTGAGGAGAGCCATTACACTTCACGAGTTTAACATCTCCCCCAAGATCTTGTAGCCGTTGAGCAAAATTGCATACAACTTGATAAGGCGCAAGATCATCATTCTCTGAGTAAAAAATCAAATACGGAGCCCCCATGCTCTGCATAGGAATAGAAGTTAGTAACATACAAGAAATGAAAGTAAAATGTTCAAGCGGTAGAAGATCTAGTGTATACGTACGATGGAGGAGTATAGAGTCTGCCAATACTCAGCACGTTGTGATTCAAACCTACTTAGGAAGACAGCATCAAGACCAGAAGCAATGCCATGTGCTATCCATGATACTACTCTTGGTGGTTGGGACATTTTTAGAACAGTAGGGTGAAGAATAAACCGGGTGCCCAAATCACTAGTAAAATCTACTGGACTGGAATCATATATATGGCCGGAAATACAGCTCCTAATCAATCGACGATCATCCTTCAAAAAAAATCAAACATTACAAATAACTTAGTCTTCAATGTTAAGAGATATCAGATAAAACTGAGCCATTTCCCCCTTGGATACACAGAATTATCTAAATGTTTTCGGAAATACACAATAAGAATGTTCAATCTATATACGTGCTCGGTCCCAAAACAATTGCCTCAGTTGTAATAATGGAATTGGTCCTTCCATTTCCACTACAGGCCCCAATGAGGGCTGGCCTAGTTGGTCAAGGGGAGCACTATCTCACATGAGATCCAATGTTCGAATCCTAATGGGTGTCACGCTAGAGCCGTGCTCACTTGGTCTGGTCTGAAATATTCAAGTGGTGGCAAATTCATCAGGTCATGCCAAGAACCATTCTTCTGGTAATCTCTTCTTGGAACAACCTCTGTCCATGTGCAAGCGCTGCAAATGCTTGGAAAAAACTACATGGGATTGTCATTTGGTTTATTTGGTTGGCTAGGAATGAAGCCATTTTCTCCAACTCCATTGAGGAAGTTTCAGCTACAGTTTCTCCCTTGAGTTTACCAACTCTTCTCCGGAACTCTTTGGCCGTTGGTCACAATGCCCTCTGTGGGTTCTTTAGCTTGGCTATCATTCTCAGAACTAAACTTGTTCTCTCTTGTATTTCCTTTCGTCCTCTCTGTAAACAGGATGGCCTATTCCCTCTCTGGGTATGGGTCTCTCCTATTTATCATATATATGAAGAAAAAAATCCGATTTTTACTGATAAAAAAAACGCTAGAGCTATGATTGGGGATTTGACTAGGAATTGCCGATCAAATTAACTTCCTAAATAAGAAATGGAACACTTATTTTGGGAGAGAGGGAATACAAATTAAAATGCCACTTCACGATATGCACAATAATTTCCCAAAACCTCCATAGGACACAATGACACCATATACTACACCACAACCATAGCAAAATAAAACACACACACACACAAACATGTATATATCAAAAGCTAACAATGATTCGCACCAGATTCAATTGTGGCTCGCTTTTTCCCTCAATTATCTGCAAGAGAAGGTAATTGCGTCAGTGTACAGGTGCACAATATTAATCAATAGACTCACTACATGAATAAGAGAGTTTATGTTGATGCTAAAATATAACTAATCGACAGCTTAGAAGAGTACCTGAAGAACCTTATACATGCATGCTTTTGGTCCACCAGAAAACGATGCAAATACTATGGGGCATGGCTTAATCTTTAGCTCCTTCATATCAGAAAAACAACAGAAAAGATGTAGAAATTATAAAACATATTTTCTTTCACCCATCAAATTATAACTAAAGAGATGGAGCAGTCTAGTTGTCCTCTAAAAGTAGAAACATATATACATATATGCTCGGTCCCAAAACATTATCAGCAAACTGAACCAGAGTATTCTGGTAGATGAAAAACTATAACAGCACTGACCTCAACAAGTTCATTGACGATTTCAAATGCTAGACTGGTCGCTTTATCAGGAAAGAACCTGCACATATTACAGATATCAAGCTCATCATGCATGGCATAAAGAGACTGGTTGAACATCCCTCAACAACTCTGAAACCAAGATCAAATAATATAAGCTGTTATTATAAACAACTCGAGATTATCAGACAAGAATAAGAAAATTGTGAATATAATTTGCAATACACGTATGGGTGAGAACAAAATTTCAGGTTGAAGCAACCAAGAAATGAAATTAAGTCAATGAATAGCCACTCAACATCAGACAGTACATTATTATTCCTGTTTTATTTTCATATTTCAAGAGTATTGAAGATTCCATTTCTCTTAAAATTAACATGATCCTCTGCCTCATCAGCAATACAACTCCATCCTCAGTAGCAAGACATTCACAGACTATAACGGGCACAGCGGTATTAAGAAGCAATAATAGCTTATTGTAAACTCAATTTGCATATAAAACAGGTTCTCTAGCCACTTTCACCATATTGCAAAACCACTATGAGAAATCATCATTTAGATGCACCTTTTGCCAACTCCACTACCAGCACTTAATTAGTCAAAAAGAGGATAACTTCAACTGATGACCCCTGTACCCTCACAGTACAAAATTTAAGGGAGATATGCACTGAAGATATGGTACAATTATAAATGAAACATAAACCAAAGGCCTAAAGAGCGAAAAACACAAATTTGATTTTCTCCAATGAATGATGAAAAAGCCCCAACCGTCCAATCCTAATTAGAATCAGCACAAAAGTGAGGGAAAAATACACCTAGAAGATGAAGAAGAGCATATTAGCAATCTGGCAGTACAGAAGTATAAGATTCAATTCCGCACATCCACTGGGAAGGTAAGGCCATTACAGCCCTTGCTAAAGGCCCTCAATGTTTTTTTTTTCCCTAAGAGCCTTATTTTTCACATTTCTAATTAATAACTTAACTAAAATTAATGCCTAAAAGATCTCCCCATTTTCCTTATTGTTCACTATCCTAGTCAATTATTTAATATCGATGAAAAAACTGTCCTAAAGAAAAGCTTCTTCCATTTCCCTAGTCGAATGCCTAACAAATCTACATCAACTTAGCACCCATTTTCTTTACAACAGCAGATTTTTATTTTACCTAGAGAGCCCGACATAAACACTTTTTTGTTGTTGCTATTTGATAATTATTTTCATTTAATCTCAAAGTTGAGTCACACACTTGAAATTTTCTGTTATTGAGATCAAAATTCGTAATCACCAGTGAACAATTAGTAATAGAACCTGAAAATCTATGTTTCCAAACCATATTGAAAAGTAGCAAGTGAAGTCACATCAAAAAGCAAAGGAGAAGCGAAAATGGAGCTGACATGTTGAGAAATTGGGAGTGGCAAAGGAGGGAGTTCCAGCGAAGAGACGAGAAGAGATCGACGTAGCTCCTCAAGTGCCTCTCCTGACTTGACATCCACGCGAACACCACCACCACCCCTTCGATTTTGCCGCCATCTCGCTCCCTCCGACCCCAATAGTGCCTCCCCCCAAATCCCCACATCTCCCAAAACCTGCAAGCGAACTCAAACTCTCGTTCGGTAGAAGAAGAAGATGATGAAGAAGGAAAGTTCTGTTTATTGTCTCCTTCTGTGCAAGAAGAAGAAGAAGAAGAAGGGTTGTGAAAATCACGTTTGGACAATTTTACCAATTTTCCAGGCTGCGTAGCGTATAACATCTCTGCGCCACGTGTCCTGTGGACCTCACTCCATGACGTTGACACAGTTGAGAAATATCCTTAACCATTTTGGGATATTCTGAATTAAACGGTGTTCTTGTACGTGGCGGTCACTGATTGGATGAAGCTGTGGAGGATGCAGGTTATGGTGCGCGCACCGAGGCTGAGCCCAGCTACTGGTGGGGGATTACTTTATTGGATAATTATCAGGCGACGTCGTTTTGGGTTACTTGCAGAAAAGAAACCCCTCGGTCAATTTAGAATTTCCGGCTACGTCGTTGACTAACTAAAGATAAACAATAAATTACTTAATTGAGTTTCTTACATGGGCCGTCGTTTGATGAACCGAGACAAGTCTTCTTTTACTTAAAATTCGGAAACGGTATAACGTTTTATGCGATGCTAGACATTGGTCTTCAAACCTGATGAAAAACAATATTTTTAAATACAAATTAATTTTTTGCTTATGTGGTTGGTTAATCTTAAATTGTATTTATAATAAAATCACAATTTGCACAATGCTATTAATTACATTGTACACTGAAAATAGTGTTTAAACATAAATAAGTTAACGTTGTTCATTTAGCGGTGTATTGTATTGTGTTAAAGCAAAATGGAAAAAGTATAAAATTTTGACTCATAATATAATCATAAGTTTGATTTTAAATAAAAACATTGCAACATATGAATAGTTACATCTTCGTCAATGATCAACACTAATCAATTCTCACATCCTACACATCCGTTTGCATTAGTGGTGTTGTTTCTGAGATCATTGAGAGCAGTGAAAATTAATAGTTGATTTGTATGAATAGAAAAGAAAAGGGTTACAAACTATTAATAGACAAAGAGTAGGAGATTGATGTCCTCAATTTGTGCATAAATGAGGTATAACCCCACTAAACAACTAAATAACTGATTCACACACCGTGGCTCCTGAAATTATGGTTGAGTTGCTAGTGTATGGCTGAGTTGTTAATGTTGAGTTAGTGATCAGCAAGAGCAAGCAAAAATGTTCCAGCTTACTTGTGTTAAAGCAGAACCTTGAGTCTGCCATAGAAGAGTAGGTGCACCCTTTCTATTAGGTTATCCAAGAGCAAGCTAAAAATTTAAAATCACATAACAGAAGCCAAAATTCATTAGAATTCTAGCTTACTCGTGCCGGAGACACACCCATCAGGTATGACTCCT
>JAYMSU010000895.1:0-11820 GCA_036897765.1 Erodium chrysanthum | reverse complement strand
GCAATTATCCCTAGATATTATAGGTGACAACATTCCCTTTAATAAGGGTGACTCTTGTAGACAGTTCTTAGGTTGTAGAAAGATGTTAACAGTACTTTCATAATCAATAAAGGATCTTAAAATTAACTATGATATTACGCGAAAACTTATGAATAGTTAAATAGTGAAGCCTGACAGGTGGAATCACAATTTTTTTTCCTGGAATGGAGCGAGTATCTTTTATATGATGTCCTACCTGTACCTTATTCATTCCTTAGTTCCTGACAAATGTTCCTTTGCAGGTGAAGGGACCATCTGAGCAAACTTCTAGCTTGACAAGTTCTGATGAATCTCCAAAAGATAGCGCTGAAAAGTCTTCAGATGAGGAGGCATTAATGCCTGAATTTAAGGATCATGCCGATGAGAATCAGGAGACTAACCTCGCACCGACTGAGTCCCAGCAGCATACTACGGAAGAGATTGAAGTGGAGAAGCTGAACCATGCCAGTGAATTTTCAGCTGAAATACGAGCTGAAGATGATGATGGCAAACATGCTGAAGGGGATGATGGATGGCAATCGGTTCAAAGGCCAAGATCAGCTGGCTCATATGGGCAGCGATTCAAGCAGCGACGTGCAACCTTTGGAAAGCTCTACAGTTATCAGAAAACAAATGTGGAGAGTGACATGGAACATGCCCAAGCCAAGAATACCCATCAGAATAGAAGATACTACCTCTTGAAGAAACGACCAGTATCTCATGGAAATTATACTGAGCAACAACCTGTGAATGCCACACCAGGTGCAAAATATGGGCGAAAAATAGTTAAGACTCTAATGTACAGGATTAAGTCTGTGCCTTCATCTATCAAAGATACAGCTACTGATGTCTCTAAAGAGGGTGGAGAATCTGTGAGCCATCCATTAGAGTCTGGGTCAATATCTAAACCAAACCACTCAAATCCAATGAACAAGCCAGTAGTTAGTAATCTTGGGAAGTCTCCATCATACAAGGAAGTGGCATTGGCTCCTCCAGGTACCATTGCCAAGTTGCAGTTTATGGCACCTCATAGTGATATGCCTGATAACCAGGAAGATTGTAGTGGGAAGCCTGAAGAGGAAACAGATGGAGCTAACAAAAATGCAGACGCAGTAATAACAGGGGAAAAAACTGCTGTTGACGTGGATATTAAGAATCATGCTGGGAATTCGACCAACAATTTGGAAGATAAAGTTGAAGTGTTTCAGGCAAAAGTAGGAACAGGGACAAATGACGCTTTAGAAGATATCCCTTCTACGGTAGCTGTTGTGAATGTTGAAGCGCTTCAGCCATGTGGTGTTGAGGTTCATGATGGGGTACAACCAAGCATACTAGTGGACAGCATGCCAGATTCAATTGAAGCTTCTGAAGAGGAGCTGTATGAGAAAGATTTATCTGGAAGTTTGGAACCCCAGAACAATGCAAGTGCCATGTTGCAAGGAGCAGACAGTTTGAAGGATAAATCCTCAATCCTGATTTCAGGCGATACTCGGGGGTCTTTCAACAAGAGATTGTCTGCATCCGCAGCTCCATTCAACCCTTCACCAACCGTTGTACGTCCTGCACCTGTTCCCATGAACCTTACTCTTCCTCCTAGTCCTGGTGGGGTTCCAGCTGTTGCACCTTGGCCAGTAAACATGACCCTTCACCCAGGGCCTGCTACTGTCTTACCCAGCATGAATCCTATGTCTCATCACCCATACCCATCACCTCCTCCAACCCCAACCATGATACATCCATTGCCATTCATGTACCCTCCATTTACTCAGGTGCCTACCAGTACCTTCCCTGTAACTAGCAGTGCCTTTCATCCCAATCATTTTGCTTGGCAGTGCAATATGAACCACAATGTATCAGACTTCATACCCACTACAGTTTGGCCTGGTTGCCATCCAGTGGAGTTCACTTTGGCACACTCACAGCCAGTTGTTGAGCCTATTGCTGATCTCACTTTGGAGCAAAGAAGGCAGCATGATGTTCCTGAAAGCTTGATCTCAGCTCCAATGCTGCCAGTGGACGTTGACGATGCAGGAGAAAGTAAGAAAGAAGTTAACCTTTTAGTGTCAGAGGCAATGGATAATGCAAACAGAGTGCCTGGGATTGGGGTTGAGATTGCGAACAATGGTCATCTAAGTTCACGTGGGCTGGAGAGCATTGGAAATGAACCAAATCTTAACAAAAGCCAAAATGAGAATACTGGGTACAGTGCTGAAAAAACCTTCAGTATTTTGATTAGGGGGAAGAGAAACCGAAAACAGACTTTGCGAATGCCTATAAGTTTGCTCAGTCGTCCATATGGTTCTCAGTCATTCAAAGTTACATATAGTAGAGTAGTCAGAGGGAGCGAAGTTCCTAAGTCTACCAGCTTTCCTCCAGCTGAAGATTTTACAGTGTCTGCGACATAACATGAAGCATTAGTGTCAAAAGTTTGTGATTCTTGAGGAAAGAAGAGACAGACCTACATTTTGTGTTAGACTACCGGGATCAGTATAACTTGGATCTTTTGTGGATATCATGCTAAAAATTACTTTACAATATTCTGGTGTCACCAACTTCTGAGGAGAAGCAGGTATGTTCCTCCAGTTAAAGCCACACTCATTTTTTTTTTTTTTTGAATTGGTACTTTGTGGGAAATTTTAGCATTCTTTCCTTTTTTATTTCCCTTCCTAATATTTGGTCTGATATGTCTGCTGATCTCCAGAATGGCCGTGGATAGTGTGGAGTACAGATGAAGAGTTGAGTCTGTCTGCTTTAGATCAGGTATTGTCTCATCATTTTGATATGAGCTTTTCTTTCGTTAATTTATTCCAGTTATGGTTAGTAGGTTCAAACCTGAAAAAGGCTTAATATCCCAAGTTCTCTGCCAAGTGAAGTGGCAATCTACATAGAATATTTCATGTCATGTTTTTAGGATGAAAAACAAAACTTTAAGGAACAATAACGCCATTAATGATATCACCACCCTGACGGTTTTCTAGTGCAGATCACCATGTTTTTAAGACATGGTCATCTGTATGATGATTTATATATCATGTTGTATCACTTGCCGTATAATTTTGTACAAAATTTGGGACACAACATCATTCATAGTAAGCTGGGGGAATGAAAATCTATGAGAGTTGAGTCATCAGTGTTTGACAAAAGACATTACTTGGTGTGCAGGTTTACAGTAGGAACTTTTTGTGACGTCAATAGGTGTTGGTTGCAGCGACAACGACATAGGAGATTTTGATATTCTGGATTACAACATTTAAAGACTGAAAATGAATTTTTGATTCCCATAGCAATGACTTTTAATAATTATCTTGATTTGATTGTATATGACATGAGTTATTCTTTTTGCTGGGTATCATCAGTATGTTGTCCCTGTTGAAGTTGACATTTTAAACTTCTTTTGGGCATTTTGATCAGAGAATTATGGGCTGTCTGCTACCAAATTTGTTGGGATTATCATTCTCGCAAATGCATGTGCACTTGTTTTGAGTTTCACTCAGGAGACTTACTCGAGCTTTCACTGAATCGCGCTAGAATTAATTTGTAGATGCATAACAGATAATCTAGCTTCTGATTGTCATAAAGAATTTGGAGGGCTAGGCTGAACTAAACATTAAGGTTGCTAACTTGTGACCCTTGGCAAGCACCTTAACACAAGTCACTTATCATCACAGAAATGATTAGTGTTCTAAAACTCCCTAGTACTCTGAAAGATGTTAACATACATATAATTTACCTATTATATTAATATAGGTATGTTCTACACAAAACGAGTTTTGCTGAGTACTCCCCTAACGGATTCGCAAAGTTTAGAACGGTCCCACTGGGAATGGTACAAAACCCCAACATCAAGCTTCCACACAATACTGGAATTTGACCAAATGATTTGCAGGTACTTTTGGTCTACCAACAAATATTAGGAGTGGTTGAACTGCAAAAACTATTTTTTTTTTCTTATTTGGTTGGATATTACATTTTAGTTGGGTATGGTCCGGTGGTAACCCCATATTGAGTTGAGCTTAGTTGGTGTGACCCTGACCTTTATATTTAGCTCTCTTTTTTTATACATTATTCAACGTGCGTTCCATATTTCAACTAGATCACAAAAAAATGAGTTATACAAAGACAAGTAAAAGCACCTACTATATGTGGCAAAGAAACCTCAGGAACTAAGACAATGCCTTATAATGGACAACAAATAATCTTGTCTCTAGTGCAAAATCTACTTGGACCAGGTGACTGCATCAATCTCTGCTTGGGCGCTTCTGTATAGTTCCAGCCTCTGAGCAAGGTTTTTGCGGCGCTGCATCACTGCTGGATCTTCATCCAATAATGCTGACATTTGTCTTGTCTGCAAACCAAGTGCTCAACTAAATAAATAAATAATGGACCATCTCAAACCAATTCTCAAGTTATTCAAATCTATGTTCCTCACCTCCTTTCTCCCTAGATCTGCAAAAAAATGATCCAGTAGGCTGCGCTTGGCCTCGCGTACTTGACAATATACTATCGACTTTGGAATGGAGTTCCTCAAGGTTGCACACACCATGTTCACATACGACAACACAGTGCTGCCTGACAAATAGTTAATCAACAATGAAAGAATCAGAAGAGCAGAATGGACCGTTATGGTACTATTCCAAATGCAAATCATAGCCAAACTCTAGGTACAAAGACAGTTTTCATGCTTACCAATTCGGCGCAGGTATGCATCGTTATATCTATCGAAGATTGAATGCGTTGGATTTCCACCCTTCTCGATATCTTGAGGGAGCTTCCGGAAAAACTCAACAGTGAGGTAACCACACTCCATATCAACCAGCTGCAGAGCTGCTTTCCTGCTTTCCTCCTTCATTCTCTCCAATGCCTCACAGGCTGCATTGGTGACTTCAACTCTCAGAGTCGGATACTGCTTCAGTTCCTATAATAGTACAAGGATCCATTTTAGAGACTGCAACAATATTCTTTATTGAATAATGTAAGTGCACAATGCTAGCAAGTGGGGACTTACCATAGTCTCACTAATGGACTTGTGAACCAGGTCTTTCAGCAAGGCATGAACCTGAAATGGGGAAAGCAAGGTGTCAATTAAAAATAATATTAGAAAGACTACTACTACTATTTATGAAATCTGTAGTTGAAAGATGAAAGCATACTGCATCAACAGCTGCCTCGGCAGGACCTTTCACACATATTACAGAAGATTCAATAAGACGGCGATACCCTTGCTCGGGAGCTATCAAATGAGGTTGATAACCATCTGCCTCAGTGATAAGCTTTCGTACATTATCCATTGAAAGATGTTTATCAAGCTGCAACCTCTTCATAGCACTCGGAAATTGACTGTCAAACACCTGATAGATTTTTTCGCCACCAGAGCGCCTGCAGATCCAAGTAACACTTAACTGGAAAAAGACACGAGTTTAATTATAAACTGCGTAGACAAAAAGACATACGAGCCATCGAGATGTTCTTTGAATATTTGATCGAAAGATCGACAAATTTCCATGGTCATGTACAGCTTTCCCTTCATTTAGAAAATGGAAAATCAGCAAGGAAAAATACAAAACAGAAAATCATATGTATGAGCAGAACAATAATGAAAATGTGCAGTGCTTACTCCCGCATCATTTGCAACAGGCTTCCCAAGACGACCCAATTCTATCTCCAATTCAATAATAGTTTTACTAATAAGTGATAGAAGGCCTGGGATCCGAGATTTGATGACAGACTCCAAATGCTGAAAAATTTATCCATTTTCAGTGCCAACTATATGGATACCAATTACTCAGAACAAGATTTGATGACAGTACTATTGGTAAAGAAAAACCGAAAACTAGAATCCATAATTATATTATGATCTTATTTCTAGAGAACTCAGGAACAAATATACAAACAAGCTGCATCAGGTAGATCTGGCATACCTTCGAAAGCATTTTTGCTAAATACTCAGAACCCATCCTTTTCTCAAGATGCATGTACTCTGGACTGCTGGCAAAGTATTCTCGCTCTTTTCTTCTAGCAGCAACCATGTCAACGCTTCTGTTAATATCAGCTTGAGAACGATTTACAACACCAACCCAAGGGTACTGTAACTTATATGACCGCCCTTCAAGAATCTGAAATAGGCTATAACAAATTAGGAGCAAGTATGATGAACTTGAAAATTTAATGTCAATAAGGAAATCCATAAGCACCGAATATCTGAATGCCATGTCAGTAAAGAAAGTCCAGAAATGCATGTAGAACAAATAAATAAATTCTGATTTTTATTCTAGGAAATGTTTGTCCTTATGTTTATACGAGCATGCAGATTAACTCAACTGGTGATACATCAAAACCCTCTGAAGCATATAAGTAATAGTCCATCTTCAGTATACTTATGATTACTCCAAATTCCAAAAGCATATGTTGATAGGGTATAGCATCATTCCTCTATATAACTTAATTCCCAACACTCCCCGTCACATGTAGGTTTCTAGCCCTCATAATGTGGGCACTATTGTGGATTACCTACTCTAAATACAATGTTGAACAATCAACAAGTCTAGAAGCTTAAGCTGATGAAGTGCTCTCTAACATAATGAAAAGCCGAATAATTACATTACTGCAAATCAACCTTCTAGAAATCTTAAACAGAAATTTACCCTCAAAAAATAATTATGTAATCTTAGTGAATCAGTTTTCTCCAAAACTATTTAAGAGCTTAAGCTTACATCAACTGCATCAGTACCCTTGTCCATAAGATCTATCTTTGTCAACACCCCAAATGTCCTTTCCCCTGAAAAATAATAACCAAACATAAACAAACCAAAATAAAGGTGGACAGTTGTGATTAATTATCTGCCCAAGCGATCTGATATATTAAAATCAGTTTAAGTATTTGACAATTCAAATGACAGATGAATTTAAGTAAATAACAAAGATACATTATGCTCTTCCAGCTGAATGCAATGATATTCACAGTAAGATTATATAAAATCCAAGTATACAGTCAACTGATCAACTATATCAGTGATCTGCAGCCTACAGGTCAAGTCACACATTGATCCGTATTCTTTGTAAGGCTTTTGAAAAACTTGCCCAGAAGAGTCTCATAGTTATAAGTTCAAATCAAACTTCGTGAAGAAAAGCATGCATCTTCTATCCCATGCGTTCATCAAAGGGCATGTCATTCCCAAGTCCAGACTCTCTGTCTTTATCTATATAATTATTACTTTCCAAAACATATCTTCTAGGTATGACTCAACCCAACCTAGAAGAATTGCTTCAAACTATACCTTTAGGGTCTACTTCACGAGAGATCTTAATTGCATCAGATGTAGCCAAATCTTGGTTGGCCGGAGAAGTTGCCAGAACGATACAGTTAGGCTGTAATATAGCAAAAACAATTGTCAGTAGAAAATTTTCTCTATCGCACAAGGCATAAAATTATTATAATATTGTTACTTATGTTATATCATGACGTTTAAACTTAACTACATTTCATGCAAACATTAAAACTCCATTAAGCTAGATTCTCTCAAGAACGTGTGAATGTCTCAACCAATTACCTTCTCAATGTAGGACCGAACCATGTGTTCAATTTCTTGCACAATGTTTTCAGATTGACCCTCTACAATAATCCATGTAGGTGAATTAAATGGATGGGGAAAATAAACATAATCATAAACAATATGCAAAAAATGGAGAAACAGAACTCACCAACAGCTACTTTTGTAAGCCCGGGAAGATCGACCAGAGTCAAGTTCACCACTGTCAAAGTCAAAAGATAATCAATTACTGGTGAGAAGAAAGTCCCAACCAAGGTAAATAACAGCAAGCTTAGCATTGAATAGAAAGTTCGAAATAAGTGATATTCAGAAAGCATTACCCTATAGCTTTGTTTAAACCTAGAAGTAACAAGTGATTACATAACATTGTACTGCACGTTAACCTTTCTTCTCTGATACAATCATTATATTCTGTCCTCTACTATAATTAGTGACAAGCTTGACAAGTATGATGAGTTGGCTCTCGATACTACCAGTTCCTTTGTTAAATAAGATCATTCAGCAATATAAACTACCATACTAATTATTAACTAACACAATCTCATGGAGGAGTCATTGAACATTAGCAACATCTCTATCTCACCATTAGGGGAGTAGATACTGAGATGAATTGGAACACTAGAAATCTGTTTGCTGCGCCCTGTCTCTCGATCAGTTTCATCACTAATCTCTTGACGAACAACACCTAGATGAAATAAATAAAGGATTAACATTTAAGATGAGAAAAAACAAAATGTAGACCTGCACAAAAATTATTATAATGAAGTAAATACTAATTACTAAGTGTTGAGTATGTTCTGCCCTCACGTCAGCATGAAATTGATACTGTACAAGACCATTTTGGGCTCTCCAATTTTGGGCTGAGGCTTCTGGACTGGAGTATATTGATATCAAAGTTGAATTTTTGGTCTTGGGCGAGCAGCCCATTTGTGTTGCCTCCGATGAAGCAAGTGAGGAGGAATATCGACATATTCCACAATGAATATGCATGGGATTTTTTGACCAACTAATATGCCAGTTAGGCCCTCTCTCTCAACTTAGGTGTTTGGGTTGGGGTAATTTTAATAAGAAAACGAAACAGACCCGCCCTTTGCAAGATCAACAAAATTATTAATACCAAAGAATTAACCGTCCAAAAGTCAATGTACTAACAATGACTAATAGAAGTTCAAATACTAATAATGACTAATAGTTTATATACCAAAATCCGTAAATCTCTTCCTTGGGAGGTGCATAAACTCTGCATACTCTCGTCCCTCATCAATCCTGTGCAGCTGCAAAACAAGAGGACGTCGAGTAACAATACCTGCATGCACACGTTTGCATCAACCAAAAGTCAAACAACAGAAACATTGGCAAACAAATTACAACGGGCATGCATGTGAATAAAAAAATAAAGAATGTAAGGCATGAGTTACCTGATCCACGAGGTAAAAAGTCTTTACCAACAATGCTCTCTAGCACTGAAGACTTCCCCGAGCTCTACAAAACCATCAAGAGAGATTAAGGAATAAAATAAAATTACAGCCTTATTGAGAAGCATAAGACCTACAGTATCAATTAACACCTTAAAGCAAATTAGAGACTGAGCTCAGCTTGATCAATATACTACCCCCAATTGAATGATCAAAGTACAAAGTGACATATTATTTATTTATTTATCAATCAGAGAGAAACTGAAACCAGAAATCAAGATAATAATGTACAATCAATGCAAAAATAAGAATAATGTGAAGAGCACATCTAATGGCGAAACATATAAATCAAAAAAACAATTTCTGTGATACTTCTTCCAATCAACAATCATAGCAGAATTTACAAAACCTAATCTAGCATAGGATTATCAAATCCTATAGATTAAAAGAAGACGAAATGTATATATATAAAAAAAGGAAGTAATGATTGGAAAACGAAAAGCGGAGGAGAAGGAGAGGACCTGGCCGCCGACGACAGCGATGGTGGGCAAAGAGCCCAAGAGAGCGGGCAAGGCGGTTTCATAGCCGAGATCCCCGAGGGGCGTAAATGCCCTCTGCAATACGTTAATCAACGAGATCAGGTTCTCCATGGACGAGGAAGCAATGTGCTGATATTTTTTTTTTGTTTGAAATGAATTGGAGAAGACAGTTAACAGAAAGCGCGAACCGGAGGAACCAACCTGAACCGGATCACAAAACGGCTCCGGTTTTAGGGAAACGACAGTCAAATTGGAAGTTTTTTTTTTTTTTTTGTTGAAAATGCATATACTATACATGATCTATCCATGATCCTACCCCCTACCTATTCTTAACAAGGTTCGAACTCATGATCTTCAGGATGGAGCTGAGCCTTAAACCATTGGGGTGTTCCCTTGAGGACCCGTCAAATTGGAAGTGTTGATACCGTGAAATACTGCACTCAATGATATCCCAAAGGCAATTGTGCTTCAGAACATCTAATAAAATTGCTTCGTTTGTGAAACTGTACACTTATAGGAGTGGCTCACATTGTTCTCCCCAACCTTCTTTGATAAGTCATTTTTTTACTGAGATTTGGGTTCGCTTAAAACCGTCTATTTTGTCAGCCCACAATTCGTCAGAACAATAAATTGATCTTTATTCCACCAAAAAGTCATTATAAGTTTACAAGCTATTTGTTTTGTAATCTGAAATGGAATGAAACCAAGTTACATAGACATGGTTCATCATTTGAATTATGCAGTAGCTAAATACATTGAACCCGCTCTGTATATTTACCCACCTCTGTTCCATATGAAAATGCATAACAGCAGCTGCATTCTTTGTTTCTTCATCAGTATCTACATGCTTCCCCATATCCTATTATAACATTCCAACACTCCATTTCTTCCCCTGCTTTTTGACACTGAGCTTCTATGGGTTCTTACATTTCAACGCTCTCATTGAAGTTGCTTGTCGTGTCCACGACCTACATATCCAGAAGCTTTCAAGTTTCGTGCCACAAGGTCCTCTGTGTTTCAAAGGTATGTAAATTTATTTAACAACAACAACGTCAGTGAACAATACAACAAAACTTGAGTTTTCATTCTAAAAAATCACATTCCAATCTAGACCCACAAGGCCACAAAACCTAAGAGAGAGAGAGAGAGAGAGAGAGCCTTTAACTACAGAGATTGGGTATGCATGCTCCTCCATCTGGGTTTAGCTGTTCTTTCCATATCCGTCCTGTAACTCGCAGTTTCAGCTCCTTGCGGTCTCCACAGGAGAAGAACAGGGCCATGTTACGCTGTATGATAAGCCCATCATGGCTGTCCCTTACCTTCCTATGTCCATCTCTTATGCTTCTTGGGGTACCCTCCCAACTCAGTCTTCTCCCATTACCTCCAACCTCCAGGCTATAGTTGTAGCTCCGAGCTTCTGGTTCATCCCCCATAAATCGAAGGAATGCCATATATACAGGAGCCATTCCAATCTGGAATGCTTCAAAGTGCAGACAAAAGTACTGACCAAAGCAATTAAATACCTACACAAAGTAATAAGTTTCATTGATTATGACCATCAATTGATACACAATTTTTTAGATTTGTTGCACGTTGCCAACCTCTAAATATACCAGAAGAATGTCTATAAATGGCTGTCACGGGAAATTTTGCATATCGTCATGATTCATTGAAAGACCACAGTTTCATAATCAGCATAATTATTTGGAATAACCTCACTCAACTGCCTCCAAGTATGCACCATTCTCAACCAACTATACCTAAGTTTAAAAGGTTTTTGGCACCCTAAGTTTTCTAGTCTCAATTTACCTCAATTCCGCCAACTTTTGGGATGGGAAATGATGAAAATGCCCTTATTTTCATGAGGGTCTTTTCGTCATTTCACCTTCCCTCAAAAGTTGACGGAATTGGGGTAAATTGAGTAAAAAAAACTTAAGGGGGTTGTCAAAATTTTTGTATACTTGGGTGTAGTTAGTTAAGAATGGTGATGAACAATGTCAATGTCTGGGGAGAAAAGAACAGCTAGTGCCGAGGTTTCCACCATAGTGTGGCTTAAGTATGCACAGTTAACATGTTTTGCAGAGACTATTTCAATTACTAGAAGGCGCAAAGCAACAACCATATTATTGCATTAAGATTATTTCCCACTGATACGTATTGTAATTGAAATATACTTACAGTTAACATCCATGTAGCATTTTCCACTTCACGTGGATTAGATTTGACATATCGATGGTTGAAAGTAGATCCAGAATGCATGTCCACCTTGTGATCGTCCCTCAAGTGAGCAACAAGGAAAGG
>JAYMSU010000894.1:0-11835 GCA_036897765.1 Erodium chrysanthum | reverse complement strand
TGCAGAAGATGCGTCTTGCTCCATATTTGTTTCTTGGCCATTGTCAGACCCTTCTGTTTCCATAATGTGACCTTGGGCAGCTGTGTTTGAATCCTCAACAGTATCAGAACTCTGAACTCCCGAAACTGATTCTTTTCCACTTTCTTTTGTCTCTGAGTCTCCAACAACAATGCTTTTTACTTCCCCCGGGGTCTCTGACACCAAGTCGTCCATTTTTGTTTTATGATCTTCACTGACAGGGCATTTTGTTTCCTCCTCTGTAGCCTTCACTACCTGTGTCAATGTAGTCTCCTGGGTCACCTGAGGAGGGGTTTCAACAGGAAGGTTCCCTTTAGACAACTGTTCGGTAACCGCCTTCACAATTGTACCAGGTGGAGCCAAAGCAACTTCTTTGTATGAAAAAAGTTTCCCAGCTGCTTGAACACTGATTCTACTTCCCACAGAAGAAGGCTTGGCTACTTGATCAGTTGAAGCTGGTGTAACTGGAGCTGACTTTGGGTTAGCAGCCTTTTCTGCTCCACTAGGTGAGGCGACAGGGCTAGGTTGCTTCTGGTTAAAACTAGCACTCTTAACAAACTTTTTTGGATGAGGAAGAGCAGGTCCAGTAGAAGTAGCCTGTTCATTTGGGCTCATCCTCGGTGATGTGAAATTAGCTGGCTTTCCTTTGTATCTTGACGACTGGGACACATTTGTGAAGTTAGTATTAAGTTTGGCTAGGCTTGGTCTCTTTGAGGCAGAAGATTTGCGCCCTGTTAGTGAGCGACTTTTAGGTACAGCTTCTTGCCAGCCTTCATCTGAGGTGTCATCCTGTGCTAACTCATCATCTGTATTCAGAGTTGATTGAACTGGGGCTATTAAATCTTGTTTCTCATCTCTGGATTCTGTTAATTGTACTTCAGATTTGTTTTCTTTATCATTTGAAATCTCTGAAACCGTATAAGTTGGGGATATAATTTCATCCTTCTGGTATTCATCAGAGACTGTTTCCCAATTTTGGCCTGGTTTGCCTTTAATCTGTATGGTGAAAAAAATTGTTCAGCAACAATAAAACTGTAAAACGATAGACTAGAAGAAGAAACATATATACAGAAAGTTGTTTGACCTTTGCACGAGCTTTCTTTTGGGCTTCTCTTGCTTTCATATCTGCATCTGGGGTTATATAATCCAACAGGTCTGATACACTGATCCAAGAAAGCAATTGTCAAAACTAACGGGAAGAAAATGAAGACAAAGTGACAAAATAGGTAAACCCAATCTGGGAACTTCTATCATAAATCATGAGTAAACATAGTTGAAAACCAAACTCTTGGAAATTATAGTAATTTGGCTCACTTCTGTTAGTTATCAGTTAAACAATATGGATACAGTCTATACAGAGGCAATGAGAAACTATTTGTTTTTTTCAATTGTTACCTCAAATGACCTTTGCTGGAGATGGATGCATCAGGTTTAGGAGTACCATTGCGTGCTGCTTCTTGCTGTTCCAATGCCTTGGATTCAAAATACTCCAGCCATGCAGCCGCATCCTACAAGAGTTTATTGTATATAAAAACAGAAAGAAAAAAAGGCAGATAAATAAGACTCACTAATCAGTATTATATTATGGTATTACCTGTGTGCGCAGATCCTCTGACCCGAGTTTGGCCTGCAGTATCTGCAATGTAGTCTGTTCGTGCTGAACACTTAAAGAGTATGCTTCCATCAATGAGAGGGCAATTGCTATGGCATGATAACTGGCAGCGGTCTGAAGAAGACAAAAGTAGGTGCAACATGCAAAAGAAACCAACTATCATTTGAATCTGAAGATATTAACACAGAACATGAATAGCAGACACATAGAGCTGCCAATGTCTAATCCAACAATAGAAATAGTTTGACCTCAAGTTCGAGTTAAATCAGTAGTTTGTAGATCAATCTTATGTGTGAAAGTTGAAAAATCCTCGGTGTATTAATTGTAATGGAAAAATAGATACATCTACATGCATATATCAGGTAAATTACTTTGTTAATGTGTGTGTGTGGAGAGAGAGGGAGAGAGATTTACCTGTATATGATCAGCTCCGAGTAGTCTTTGATTACATTTCAGAGCCTCATGGAGATACCTAAGTGCAACATGTACATTCCCTAAACCTTCTTCCATCATTGCTACATTAATGTAGGTGGCAGCCGTGTTCGGATGAGAAGGTCCACATGTCAGATGCAGAAGATACAGGGCACGGTTGACATACCTAGAGTAAGAAACAGGTTTTGAGTAATCCTTAGATTAATTATAAGGACATCCACTTGATGTCAAAGAGTAAATCCATCTCTGAATAAAATTGTATTCTTTACTTATACATCAGCACTCTTTTCACTGGGCTTTATAACTTGCTTACTTATAGCATCATAATTAATTTTCTACATCCAGCATGCAACTCTCTTATGCATATACACGCCAGGGAATAAGATGTAAGTCAAACAAAAGCTTAAGCCTTCCCATGTAAATGTTAAATTTATAAGCACCCCACATTAATTTTGAAGTTACTGCAAAAACCATGCTTCATGTTCACTGTAAATGGGACTCCATGTCATTGAGAATTTGTCATGTCATATCAAATACTGCAGGAGCACAATCATTTTATTCCTAGCACAACTGATACAAAGAAAAGATGTAATTTGAAGTAGAGGTCAAGTTCAATATCTACACACCTCATGCGCAGAAAGAAATATCTTAACAGAAAAAACAATTTATATCAAACCGCTGATAAAGCTTAACAGAACTTTAACTAAATTTCAGATATTTCAACTGTTGTTGAGGTTTTTATATCTTCTAGCCCTGGGATTCGCATCCTTTCCCCCTTAAAGTATCAATAACTTTCCATCCATGGAGATAGGGAAAATTGCTTTTTGAAATGCATATGTTCTTTCAGAAACATAGAAGAGAACATCATAAACAAGCTAGAAGACAAGTTCAACAGCATGATGCATCACCAAAACAAAGTCAGATTACTTAAGTAACATGTTGGGCAGAAATTTAAGTACACATGCTGGTCGTTATGGTATTGAAATAATCAATAAAAAACATTTTCAGTTGGGAAAATATAGAAGCATACTTCAAGGCCAACTCTGTATGTTGAAGTCGATAATAGAATACAGCTAGATCCCCATAACTTTTCATTGTATCAGGATGATCGAGTCCAAGCTCTCTCTCATTGATATCCAGTGCCTTTTGCTGATAAATGGTTGCCTAAATAGAGTAAATAGGGAGTCAGAATCATGAAACTGTTCAAAGCAAATAGCAAATCTGGTTTTATATTTCTACAAATTTTCACTTGCTCGGACGAAATAGAAAATTGTTGAGATCACAAATTAGAAGCAGAAATAAGGGCATGGTGGCAGATATGCTTGTCAGCCAATGTTACCAAAATGTGATGAATGCATTTAAGGATTAAAGAAGTTTAAAGCACATACCTGATTGAAATCTCCTGTATGGTACAACACCACAGCCAAAAGACTGTATGCCCCTGCTGTCATCCGGTGATACGGACCACAGACCGATACAAGTTTTGAGAGTGCCTTCAAATTCAATATGAAGGCCAGTTTAGCAATTTGTGAAAGCTATATAATAATGCTAGATGATAAATGCTTTTCATACCTTAGTTCCATAGTTAACAGCATCCTCCAGCTTTCCTTTATCCAATGAAGTCTTTGACGATTCTAGTAGTGTGCGCCCATCCGCAGATGAACATGCAACATGCTATAAGAAAGGAATTTTTTTTGTATTAAAGTAACAGAAACATCCCCACATAAACATCTCAAATTCATGTTTTATACCTTATACACTGGAACCATGCTAATTATATCTGCCTTCCTAAAAGGAGATGCAGTGTCCATATCATAGTCTCTAGGAAACAGCTCAAGTCCAACCTGATAAAGATAATTTCATTTAAAGAAGATGGAAATGGAGAGCTGACAAACTAACAAGAGAATGTAATCAACATACCTTGTGGCATAACCCACGGAGAATGGCAAACTTCCTAAAATCCTGACAGCTCTCTGATTTCCATTGCCACCCAAATCTCTTCAAAAGGAAGGCCTCCACCCACTTCCATTTTAATGTATCATCATCATCACCGGTAACATTAGCATCATTTTCAACTGATGGAGTTCCCAACAATATATTTAAACATGATGCTATTGATACAGCCAGGTCAGCCACATCATCAACTGCTGCCACAACGGCCTGCAAAATGTGTTTGTAGGCCCGAACAATCATTTCATGTATACAGAGCGATTGAACATGGGGGAGTTTATCTGCAAGTTCAACCTAGCACAAACAGGGAAAAACATAGGAGAAAAATTCAGAAATTACGCCTAAATAGTTAAAATTATTCTCCCAAAATATAAAAATCATGGACACTAACTTAGGCTTCTTAATAAGCTGACATTTCTTTATGAAGGGTCATACTGAAGTAGTTTGGAAAAGAAAAAAGCCTAAAATCTTGAGATGTTGGAGAAATCATACACCCAGATAGTCAGCAGAGCAATAAAATTGGTACAATCTTAGCAATAAGTTACATGGTCAACCAGGATAATACTTATTTAAGAAGAACTTTGTCTATGAAGATCTTTAAATATGATGTAATAGTTAAAAGTTATATTCCTTGAAGAAAATTGGTCATGTCTAATGGATGCAAACTATTTAAAGATAGTATACCTCTCAGTTCCAAAAGTGAGTTTCCACATGTCATATCACTATCCACTCTCATGTGTTCCTACTCATTGAAAAATCGGGGTGATATAGGACCAGAGAGTTGGCAGCTCAATTTTATATACTCTTCATGTTTCACAACTAATGTCATGCTTTGATAAATTTGATGTTCTAAAATAAAGTGTGAAGTTTCATTTAAGTTAAGTAGATTATCAGTAATAAAGTTATTAGTACATGAGTGTTTTTGCAAGCGAGTGCACATTAGGGCATGGTGGAAAAGTGAAGCACTAACTCCTTTAATTCTTAATGTTTGCCAAAAAAAATCTAATAAGACAATTATTTTGAAACAAGCTAAGTACTATTATCATAAAATCCAAATATCTTATATTTATTCTATACACCTTCCATTTACAATATTATCAAATATATACATACACTCATTTTTTTTATCAGAAATACATGCACTCATCTATTAGCTTATATTTTAAACTAGTTCATTGCAAACACCACAAAATAAAAATAAAAATCATTATTGTAAAATTAGTCTATAGTCAGCACTATTAAACCCAAGTTTCTTAAAGATATATTGTTGTTTCGAAGAATGGGGTATCATAGGTTTTTTTATTCATATTTACTTGATTTTTCATATAAAACCTATTTAATATATAACCTAATCAATATATGATTAATTAGACTAGAATTAATATTAAATAGATCTAAATTTAATATGTATATACGGACAATCAGTTGATTATACTTGAATTTAGAGGGATCATAATGTAAGAAAGTTATGAACCGAGGTCAATTCTATAAGTTATTGAGAGTTAAATGTATAAATATTAGAAGTTTAATACCCTCATTACTTAATCTGAAAAGAGGTGAGTGGTGCCAATTGTACCTCCTCAACCAATACTGCATCCAATACCCTTGGAAAATTGGCAATTTCACAGAGACAGTTGGCTCCAATAATTGTCATCAAAATTTATAAAATTGTAGTGGAGTTTTAAAACCATTGGGATGCTTGCTGAGCCAAAGTTATAATGGGTCATAATGAGATATATTGAAAATTTGAAACTGAAATATAAATCTGAAATTTCAATAGTAAGTTAATATGGACTCCTGTAAATCATTAATGCTTCCTGTTAGCTTATGAAGTTAAATGAAAACCTCGTCTTACTTCTTCCTATACTTTATATACACATAAACTTCATTCTGGAAAAAAAGGAAAATGAAACCAACATTTTATATAGCCATGGTAGTCTGTGATTAAGTAAATGTTTCTGAAGGTATTTGGTAACTGTAATTGTATGTTTCATGCAATCATTTCCCACTTTATTTTTGAGGTTACTGAAACATAGCAAATTACTAATCTTTTTAGGGGTGTGATATTGTATATACTTCCTCAGTATATGGCTGTGGTGTCTGCTTATTGGAGAGAGAATGGTGTTCAAATTCGTATCATAGAAAATGCCGCTGCAGAAATAAATGGAAGTTAAGAGAGCATAAAGATGATAAGTAATAAAAATACCACTTGTCCCAAGGAAAACATTTGCAAACCCCTTGTATGCATAAAATCTGTCAGTGTCCTTCCATCAACAGGTGAAAGTTCAAGGGAGCCAAAATCTGCCACCTATCATGTTTAAAGTCACGCCAATCAAATAATTAGATCCAGAAAACCTTAAAAAGAGAAAAGGTATAATATTAGAGAACTGACCAGTTTAGGAAGTGCGGTATCAGCATAGTATGTATGCGCCATTTCGATCAACTCATCTGGAGACTGAACATGAACGTAAAAAAAATAGTCATATCAAGAAGGTCACGGTGATGAAGCATAAGCAAATTAACATGCAGGTTCCTAGGTAGATAACTTAATATTCAGAAATTCATTCTACATATCAAAATCAATTAAACATGTCTTTGTTTCCTCCCTTCATAAGCCAAATTAATTTGAACAGAAAACAACTAAAGTATTTCCATGGACAGTATGCTACTTGGAGAAATGAGTTAGCTACAGAAATTTAGTGGTCTCTGCAGAATAAGATCAAGTGTAAAATTGCTCTTCCACAGAAGCCAAATAGAATTGAACCTTAAGGTGAAGACCAGTTTCTGATTCTTTAAGGCGCATGTATGCTGCTTCAGGAAGTAATTTTTTCCACATCCTTTCCTTTTCCTCATCTTGTTTATCTGACTCCTTATTAGCACTGTCACAGTGTTTGTTGGCATCAAGGTTATTACCACCAGAGACATCTTTACCTTGTTCAGTTTTGCTGCTCCTAGCATCTATTTTCTTCTTGATTTCCTTCAACAATCCTCCTTGCTTTCCCAGACCTTTCACAGCTGGTTCAAGCTTTGCTTCTTCAGTTACTTTGGATTCAGTTTTCCCAGAAGCCTGATTTTGTAAATGTTGTACCCAACATGCCCCTAGCTCCCATCTGATTGACCTGGTGCTCTTCTTGGGTTCTTCCTCCAACTTCAGTAAACTATCCCCCAGCACTTTTTTAACCAACGACCTTGCAGAACGTAGGCTTTCGAATTCTGCACTCTGTAATCGTGGAACTGTAGTGGATGACTTGTGCAATATCATTCTCAAGCTGAAAGGCAGTTAATAAAAAGAGAAGAAAGGATTTCACTTTTCAAAGAAGTAAGTGACAAAAGAATAGGCTACCTTTAACCCTACAGGCAATATCACTCTAAATAAATGTGCTAACCTATTGACATTCAGAGCATTTGCACCTCCTTCAGGCTGGTCCTCAATGTCAATATCCTGGGGAATGGAACCTCCCTTCCAGTTCACCTCAGCTGTAACTTTCACAACAGCAGTGTAGCCACAATGTCTAACAACCACAACACCTAAAGTAGATGTGTCCTGCAAGACCAGAAGATGACATGTGTAAGTAAGATAACCTACTCAAACACATTTATAGAAAATAGTTTACTCACATGAACAGTTGCACTCTCATCTGCGGTTATGCCTTTAAGCAAATTCCTCTTTGCAAGCTCTTCTTGGGTCATCCCTAGAACCTGACTACCATCATTTTTACTATCCAACTTAACACTTGCATCAGCAATGTCTCTTGTCACCCTAACAATCAAATCTCCTATTCTTTCCTCATGCAAAATTGCCTTGGCACGATCACTTGATAAGCAATTGCCACTTTCTATGAGATGCTTGACTGCTGCAACAGCTTTAAGAACCGCAACGTCAACAAATAAACTGTGAAGCAGAAAGGCTTTTCGGTCCCGAACTTGCCTCTCCTCTGCTGTTTTACAAGGCATTGCTGCCAAAATAGCAAACTCCTTTGCCCACTGCCTATGATCATGTTTACCATCTCTTCCTTGGCCACCCCCATTTCCTCCCCAGTTTTCATCTTCCAGTGGAAGAAGAGGGAACACAGACGGGTTATCAGCAACAACTGGAGGCACAACCCATGTGTTTGCGCGAAAGCCATAAGGAAGATTGCCAAACTGAAAAGAGTAAATGGATATGCACATTAATCTTGATCTAATTATGCACAATAGTGAAGAAATGTATGGAACTCTGCGTACCTTATTGTGCTCTGTGAAAGCTTTCATAAGAGCACTATATGCCTGAGAGAAAAATTATACTTTGAACATTACTAATGAATTCATAATAAACTTAAATGTAGGAGATGACAAATACACAATAATGTTTTTTGAAAAACACATATACTTGAGAAAACAACCTGATGACAAAATATAAGCAAAAAAAATGGTTTCAACTTACAGCATCAAATGGCCTGCTTATTTGCTGCAGCAGACCAACCAAAGAGTGACTTGTGAGGAGGCGCTTTCCGGCAGGGTAAAACCCTTTCTGAGAAGCAACAATAGTCATTGGCTTTCCACTGCAAACCCGGACCTTCAGTTACGCAAAGCCAGTTCATATGTTAGCTCATCACAACCAATGAGATCATAGTAGGGCAACAAAAACAAGATGAAAACAAAAGATAGGAAGAAACCCTGACATCAATTTGGAAAAAATCTTCATCTGTTTTATCTTCAAGGAAAGGGCGTGTGGATCTTCGAATGTCTGCAAGAAAACCCAATACAGAATAAGCATATAAAACCCAGACTGAATTCAAGAATGAAAGTGTTCTGTAATAACAGAACTGAATGGCAAGAATTCAGAGCCGAGTCAACTGGAATGCAGTGCTTACATTGATAGCTTTTGAACTCTTTTGTTCTTAAAACTATTTATTAGTTGCATTCATCATGAGAATGCATAGCTCATAATTCATGTTAAAATCATCACATTATCAAGTAGACTACAATTGGGAGCACCCAAGTTTCTCTAAAGGAGTGTTCTACTTTCTCAAGCAGCAAAATGATATGCCCACTAGCTCAATTTCACAGTAAAGTTCAATCCCATGAAAATGCACCACTTTCTCTACATCAATCCCAGTCCACATATTTGAACTCCGACCTACTTCAATAGAAAAAGGAGAGAGAACCCACAATGGATCGGAAGCGTTAGGTGCGAGAAGGAGAAGAAGTCGTAGAACTGCCCGAGCCTCGGCGGTGGGCACATTGGCACCGCCACGTCCCCAGTCTCCGCAGCTTCTCCGGCGGCCACTTTCTGCGTCCCGACGAGCTTCTTGTCAAGCTCTTTAGCCTTGGAATTGGCATCATCCTGAGCCACTTCGCTGCTGCCGGAAACGGGCTCCTTGATACCGGCATCTTTGGGTCCGGTCCGACCGGGGGTCCTGGGCGAGGAGGAGGAGCCGAAGAAAGTGGTGCAAGCAACGATGTCCAGGAGTCGCCGGATGTGTGTTACCGCTAATTCCTGTGTGTAATCCTCTGCAACCAATTTTACAATAACAAGTTTGAGTAAGATCGTGTGCCTTTACGGAATGGTCACCGTCAGATTCGGAGGCGTACCTTCTTTGACTGACAGGTGGCAAGGTTTAAGGGAGGCGATGTCGACTGAGTCCTTGAGTCTGGGCCCACGTACCTGTAATCAACCGGTTATAGTCGTTGGTTAGAATGGGCTTTTGAAATGAGATGCGAATAATAAACGAGATCTGACCCGTGACTGTGAGGCCCAGGCCCCATTAAGTGACAAAAAGAGACACGTGGATGGCCAAGTGGAGAGAGACTGTGCATGCAACGTAAGTAGGAACAAAAACGGAAAGAAGTGTCCGATTAATTTGGGGAAACCCCGAAAATGATAGACCTTGGGATGTGTACGCCTAACTCTGTCTTCTGACTTATCTTCGTACGTTTCAAAATTGGCTCATTTGAGTTGTGTAAGTGAAAGATTTTGATAACCACCATAAACTAAATTCACATTTTTATACTTCATAGACAAAAGTTTATATCCATTAAATAGTAATAAAACAGATCGATTCAAGATTGTTAAAATATTACATATATGTGTAAATTTGACACCATTATATTTATTAAGACGACACAAACTCACAATTAAATCGAATGTTGTCAAACTCAATCACTCCTTGTCCGTCATAAACCAAACTATTCCAACAAAGCTTTCCATTTCCCATGGACCCCATTTTTTTAATGCAAAGTGCTGGTTCTTTGGAAATTTGCCCTTCCCAAAATAGTAAAAGAAACCCCCAAGATTTGCGATTCATCCCTCAAAATCTATTACGTTTCTATGAAATATGTGTAGCTTGTATTTATTCAGATAAGGTAGAGATTACCTCATGCGATAAGGAGAAATTCGTCAAATGACAAGTCTCCACATGTACCCCTAAAAGCTTCCTAACATCCAAAATCTTGTCCGTGGATATTCCCTGCAATCAAGACACATAACTATGTCACTATGTCAACATGAACACACACACAAATTCAAATTGACTCTGTCAAATATATATAACTAAATAGTAGAGATAATGAAGTACCTTGAGGGTCACTTGTGATTCATCTGCTGTCTCAACACTAACTTCTATTACACTAGGCAACACTGCAAATTATCACACAATTGTATATTAGCACTCTCTCTATATATACATATTGCTTCTGTTTGGTTGCCAAGAAAATGGCAGAGAAAACACTTTCCCATCTCCATATATAACATGTGAACTCTTTTTATTATAGAATTGTAAGTAGAGAAGAACATGAGACCTTTCTCTTCCTTCTTCTTCTTCTCTCCCTTGGTTTTGTGTGGTTTTGCCTTGCCTGCTTTGGGAGCCATCGACGAACACTGTTGGATTCCTTGTTTTCAAATAAAATGGAAGAGCAGAGCCAGAAAGAGTAGAGGAGCAATGAAAGGCAATGCGAATGGTGAGACCTGGATTATCCGGGCATGGTAGTGGAGGTGGTGTGTTTTAGTGTTTGTAAAAATGTGGCAGTGAAGTAGAGGAGTGTGTCGAATGTAGGTGGGTTATAGGGAGGGAGAAGAGGTGGATAGATAGGATAAGGTGAGAGGCAAGGGATGTTTGGCTTTGTACACAAGGAAACAGAATAAGGCTAGCAATTTTGGACCTCTCAATTCCTTCTAATCTATGGGCTCTCTCATAGTTTTTGTCACTTTCTCAATGTCATCAGAGGGTTATCATCTTTTCCTAGATCCTTTGTTGGGTCTTCAACCCATAGATCCTTGCCACATGGGCCTTATAAGTCAATTTCACTTATGTCTGATGATAATCTTATAAAAGTATACTAATTTGGTCATATTTTTCACTTAGTCATATTGGCTTGTAATTTTAATCAACTTTATTATTGGAGATTGCCCGATAAAATGATCCTAAGCACTCCGAAATCAATCAGAATAAGAATGAGATGTTCTAACTAACTAATGAATCGTCATATTCACTAATCGACTAACAAAAGATATAGATATGGAGACGTTCTGCCAGTTTGTCTCCACTAACACCCAAGACCATGCTTTTTGTTGAGCCCGACTAAATACGTTCTCGATTGCTCATTGCTTCTATTGCTCTCGGACTTAACTGACCTCGGAGAGAACCATGCATTGGGCATCAGCAGATCAATTGAAGGCATCCTTGCAAATAATGTTGATCCCCCTTCTTTCGGTGCTAGAAAACAAGCTTCTTCAACATTTAGTTTAAGATGTCTCGCTTTAAGCTTAACTCATGATTCCATGTGTGTGACTTTGCAGTTGATCGGATCTCCTCCGCAGGTCTCCCGAACCATCTTCTATTACG
>JAYMSU010000893.1:0-11839 GCA_036897765.1 Erodium chrysanthum | reverse complement strand
CTCTCCCATCCTTTTCCCCTTTTCTAACACCCCCCCCCCGTCATGACCCGATGATTTCTGATATATTAAAATGAATCATGATTGCTAGTCATTTTCTAAGTAGGCCTCTCCACTATGTTCTCCAAGACCACATTCACTCTCTTCCCCTTTTATCTTGTCCAACACAATATCTACAACCATGTTTGAGAAGATCTATCAAAAAATGAAGCACGATTCAACACAAAAACAAACCAATGAAAAATAATATGGAGATCAAACAAAGATGTCGAGATTTAGAGACGGCAAGTCAGAGTTCTCGTTATTGGGAGCAGTCGTTTCTTGTCGGAAGGCGTCATCAGATGATATCGTTATTGGGTCTGGTCGTAAAACAGGGTTTATAGTTCATGGTTTAGAGTTTGAGTGAGTATAACATGAGATAATTTAGAGTTTGATTAAGTTAAAAAAGACGACAAAATGGTAATAAGTCGGTACAGTAAATGATAGTTTGGACATAACACAAAAGACATAAATTTTAAAACACGAAACATTTGATGTAAATTCATTAAAAAGATAACTTTCAAATGTGTATATATATATATATAGTTATTCAATTTTCCCTTCCAATCGGCTTGCATTGATAAGAAACGAACGGACGGTATAAAACACTCTGACATTCTATCTCTAAACTAAAGACAAGGCTTTCTGCTTCTGGCGGGAAACAACAGAACCCAACACAACAGTCCCTTTTTATTATTTCAAACAAAAACCCTAAACCCTAGAAATATCCCAATTTTCTGTTTCAGTAAAATTTCTCACCATATCGAAGAAGACGAAGAAGTTCAGCTTCTTCTTCTCCTTCAGGGGCCGAGAAACATTATCCAATCCACCATGTATTGGCTTACAACCAGAAACGCCATCGCCTCCTTTCCCCGCTGGCGCACTATCTCTCTCGTGCGTCGTTCTTCACTTCACAAATACACTTCTTTCACCCACACTCCGTTTCTCCTGTAATCTCTCTCTCCTTGCATACCTGTATTTTGTTTGTAACTGTAATTCTATGTTTATGCCTCTAGAAATGGTGGTTATTGAGTATTGCAACTTTGTGTCAGCTTATTTGACTTTCCAAACAACCATTTGTCTAGCTGGATATTATTTGAAAACTTTTGTTTTTATGCTTGGGTTGAGATTTGAGAATGTATTTTATTTAGCGTGTAAAAAGTTATTCATCAGTAAGGTTTAAAGCAATAAGGGCGGAAAAGTAGGCAAGTAGCTGAAAAGTGTGTTTTATTTCTTAAAGAAGCAAATCCATTGGATTTTTTTTGTACACCTGTTTAGACTATATTGATCCTGTCTCCGCCTCTTTCAAACTTTTACAGCATATTTGTTTTTTGGTAGACTGTGCATGCGCATGTGTATAGGGGTTTAAACCAAGTTGAGGCGGGTGACCCAATCAGGGGCCAAAGCTCTCCCCATATCCATTTTCTACTTAGATTGTAGCTGAAATCCCCGTTCTCTGTCTCACAGTCAATTTTAATACTTATTTGATGATTTCCTATTAGTGCCATTCTGCAACTATATGGTAAAATCCTTCCTTTTTGCTACATCAGCAGGCAGTCCAAGCATACTTACTGCTTCAAAGATGTGAAAGTTTCGAGAGGAACGAGGAAGGCAACCAAGAAAGTTAAAGAACTCAAAATTACCTTGGATGATAAAGATCTTTCTCACATGATGTGGTGGAAGGAGGTTTGCTAGTTAACAAGGCTTTCATAGTGTGTGCTCTATTATTTCCCTGAATTTGGTTATGATATTATTTTTTTGTTGCAGAGGATGGACGTATGTAAGAAGCCCTCTTCCATGCATCTAGTTAAAAGACTGTCATATTCCAATTTGCTAGGCTTGGATGTTAACCTGAAAAGTGGGAGGTGAGCTATGATGATGATGAGGTTGATTAGTTATTATATTGGTCACATGTTTTATGGACAAAGAATACCTTTATGATTTTTATTATTTACATTTTCTGTTTTCATTCATCTGATGCTACATATTTTTCCATTTTCATTTTCAAAGTTGTATTGTATATTTTCTTACAAGGTCTTATTTCTCATATATAGGTTAAGTAATTGCCTTCGAAATTCGTGATGTTTAATTATGCTTTCAATGATTAAAATTGATTAGTGGTGATGGAGATAGTATTCTGTTATGTCTAATTGGAGACAGTGAGTCACTGCATTGAAAGACCTGTGATGACCAATTTGAACATATAAATGTTTTTCAGAGTTGTTTGCTTGGGCATATGTGTTTGTCCTATCATGCATTTTTTTCTTCTTATGATGGATGATATTCCATCTATACCATTATCTGTTCCAACTATGAACTATTTTTTTTCTATCGAACTGTTATTTTGATTCTTTTATGTATGTTTTTAAGTAAAAAGACCGTATCTAAGGCTACGCCTCAAACTCATGTGGTGCGGCTTACGCCTCACATTGTTAAGGCGCCACTAAGCTTACACCGACGCCTTAAGTACCCGAGGCATGTGAGGTCACGCCTCATATGTTAGAACAAATTTGGTTGTTTTAAAAGGCCATAGTGGGTCATATTTTGTTTATTAGTTGGGGTCTTTTATTTTTTTTTAAAGATAAACAAAACCAAATAACCTAATGATAAACACTTTCACAACAAGACTCCTCTTTTCCCTCATCTCCCCAAGTCACACCAAATACTTCTCTTCCCTCATTTCTCTCTGTCCTTTCACTCTCTTTGTCATAGAGGTAAAAGAATAAATATTTCATTGACTAATTTAATGTGCTTTTATTTCATTATTGGTGCTGATTTATGGTATTTACTGATGCCTAGTTTGGCCAAATGGTTAAGTGCTTGAGTCCATATGTATGGTATTTACCGATGCCTAGTTTGGCCAAATGATTAAGTCCTTGAGTCCATGGCCCAGTGCCCAGGGTTCAAGCTTAGTAAGCTGTGGTATGACTGAGCAAAAAGATGAAGGTATTTGCTACTTCCAACTCATATCACAGACCCCTCATGAGTCTTCTTTTAATTTTAAGGTGCATGATTGAGAGAACTTGAAAAACATGATATCATACAAGCTTGATTTTGCAAGAACTATATAGAATGTTCAAGTTCCGAGCAGTTCGTTGTGTTAAAGTTAGTTCATAATAAAACAAATGGAAGAAACTCAATGTCAGAGCTTAAATGGAGAAAGGTCTGCTATATTCTGTTTAGTGTTTGCTGTTGGTTTCTACTTACATGCTAAAACTTTAAAAGGTTGAAAGGCAAAATTATATCTTTTAATTGGAAGTAATCTTAAAATTCCCTTTTATGCAAGTTAAGATGTCTATTCTGTATGAGTGGAAGAGCTTTCGGTTCACTTCTCGTTAATGCTAGCAAAGATTATTTTCTTATAAATGAAGTTGACACAGTTTGACTCGTTCAATGTAGTCTGAAAGAAGGAAATCTCAATCAGGAGATGTTGCAGTTCAAGTCGAAATTTCCACGTGAAGTTTTGTTATGCAGAGTATGCTGCTATCTTTCTTATGTTCGTTTATGAATTCTATTGCAGTTTGTTACTATTATTTTGTATTCCATATAAGAAAACACATTTATTTTGCCTCAAAAGGCTGTTTGCACTTCAATTTTTTAGTCTTTAATGATTAAGCAATGATGGGTATTCAAACACATTCCTGTTTCAGGTTGGAGATTTTTATGAAGCCATTGGAGTAGATGCATGCATCCTTGTCGAATATGCTGGTTTGAATCCTTTTGGCGGTTTGCGTTCTGATAGTGTCCCAAGAGCTGGTTGTCCTGTTGTGGTATTATATCTGTGTCCATATACTTGCTCTTTTGATTGTGTTCAAGTTGTATTTAATACCGTAGGCTACTTGTCCTTTCAGAGTTCCTCTTATCCTCTTTCATCTGGAAAAGATTGTTGTCATATTATTCTCTCTGAAACTACTTAACTAGAGCTTTCTAGATAATTCTTAATATGTTATTTTTACATGTAAATGACATTTATCCACTGGTCTACTGTTGTGATTTCTAATTTGACTTTTATTTTTTCTTCAGTACTATATGTGATGTACTTAAGCATGCTTTCTATTTTTTTTTAATAATTGATGCTTTATTGTATTTTGATTAGTTGATTCATGTGAAATTGAGTTCCTATTCGTTACCCTTCTGCAGAACCTTAGACAAACTTTGGATGACTTGACACGAAATGGATATTCAGTGGTGAGTATAGGTATATATGTTGATGTTTCTTCTGATATAGTTTGTTTATATTTTCTAATCAGTGTCAACCACTTATGAATTAGTTTCCTGTATTTCTTATGTCTTCATGGTTGCTTGTATGGTTTTCCACTGCTTCTTTTTGGAACAAGTAAACTGAATGAATAACCAAGCAAAAGCATCCACAAAACAGAAGGCACATAGGCATATAGGCTAGCAAGTCACTAACTCAACCCAACTTTCTCAGGTAAGCTAAATCAGAAAGCTTTGTGCAGGCACATTCCCTCTCATGCAAAACAACCTCCAGACCACCCTTGATCTTCCCCACAACATCAAAAGTGTTGCTTATGCCTTTCAACACCCTAAGGTTCCATTTACACCAAATAGAGTACACAAAGCTGTCATGGTTGGAAAGACCACCTTCCTAAGAAATTTCTATGCTTCCAAACGTAAGTTGAATCGACATTGAAAATCTGGAGTGCAGTTTAGTTAGATTTGAGGGTGAGTAGTGGTTTTGTGATGCTATAGTGACCTTGTATCTGTAACTGAAAATGTTGGAGGTTTTGAAGTAGATGTTAGAAATATGATTAGTTATAGGCGGTTGAAGTGGAGTGCTACAAGGAGTCTTTATTGTGAGAGACTTATAGGTTAGCAATGCCTTCACGACTGAAAATAGTTGAGATATTGAAGTAGATGTTTGAAATATGATCAGTTCTAGGTGGTTGAAAAGGAGGAGTACAACAGATTTCTTTGTTGTGATAGAATTATAAGTCAGCAATGCCATCCAAAACTTCGTATTGCACAGAATGTTGGGCTTCTATTTCTTAGAGTCTGCCAAAGCATAGGATGTTAAGGTGGGTTTATGCTAAGACTCGGAAGAATAAGATTAGCAATGAGGCTATTCGTGAAAAAGCTGGGGTGGCTTTCATTGAAAATAAGATGGGGGAAGTTTGGACAATGTGCAACACATGTAATCGAGTCATTTAATTATTTTGATTTGACTTCAATTCGATTTTCGATTATAGCCGAATATTGCTCACCCCTAGTTTTCAGTGACCTTGTAAAGACACGTAAGAGAATTCAGCTGGGAGAAACTAAAACAGGTAGTATAGGAGCAGACCTAAGGTAACATGGAACGTAGTAAGAAAATACACGATAATGGTTAATAGAGGACATAACATTAGACATGATGAAGTGGCGGAGATGAAGTAGAGGATTCCAATGACTTTTGCTAAAGGTTCATGCAACCGGTCCTAATATTGCTTGGGATTGGTTGTTGCTATATGTTGAAGTTGACGCCAACTCCTCTCTTTTGAAAAATCATGTTTTACACTTCTATTTTAAGTTTTGACACTTCATAGTTGCATTCACATATCACACAACAGTATCTACTTTCTAGGCTTAAAAAACAATTTTATGAACAGTACCATCTTACCCTTTCACTGATGCCCCTTGTTCTCACATTTTTGAAAGGCTGCCCTTGACAACGATGCAGAATACAGGATCTGAAATACAAAGCAGAAACTACCAATTTTGTTTTCTTTCTGAATGGACTGGCTTAATTCTTAAATAAGCATGTTTGGGGTCTCCTCGTAATAGAAAACAGCTTGATTCTGAAGTTAATATGCTGAGGGCTCCTAAACAGCTTTGAAATAATTTAAGACTGTTATAGATTTATTAGTTACACAAAATAAACTCGGAACAGAAACTAAAAGCACTTCTTATATTGGCAGAAAATTGTTGTTCTATCTCTGCATCTGGAATTTGTATGAGTTTCAAATTAGAGTCCCAGATGCAAAATTGATTTAGCCTTATGACCTTGACTTTATTTTCTTAATTCTTTAAATGTGTTATATATTCATACAAAACACAATCTTGAGGTTTTTTAGTTGTTACTGCCATTTCCTTTGGTTACCGAGGAAAGCAGACCTTTTCGTAAGTGCCAATATATAAAATTATTCCTTGATAGGAGTTCATCCCGTTGATGAGTCTTAGCTTCTTGGCTGGACACAATTATACTACAAGGGAACACTCTTATCTCCCATCCACTTGTTAAACCTACTTGAATTATGATTTTTTTGGGTCTTTCTTCAAACCAATAATTCTGGGCCTGTACATAATGTTTACTGCCTCTCAAGTACTTGACCAATACCTTGTTCTTAGAGCCATAATACAAAAGAATTCATGTTTTACACAATTTTGTGAAAGTATCAGTGAGGTCCATGAAATGAAAGGTGTCCTGGGTAAGAGGAGCCTTTCAGTTAACAGAATCACCTTTAGAACCTGTTGATTGAAGAGAAATTATTAATTTATTGATAGCTCTTCTTAACTAGAATAGAGAGACCCCTTTGTATAGGGTATTGTCCTACACTACATAGGAAGTAAACTAAATATAAGGAACAAACTAGGAATATGAATGATCAAGAAGTAGAACTTGATTGTTGTTGACTCCATTAACTGAAATGAATCTGATCTGTTGAGTGTCTGTTGATCTTCGGGCTCTTTTAGCCTTTAGCTTTCACTCTTTTCATTTCATTTGTCATTTGGTTCTGGTCATTCATGATTTATTTGTCATTTTTCCGCTTTGGCGGTTGAGTGTGCGTTCATCCCGTTTTGGGATCTCGCCCTCCTTTCAATAAGGTTTCCCTGTTGTTTCCGAAAAAAAAACTGAAATGAATCTGAAATGTTGTGTAAACTAATTTAACCCTTTCAAATTGAGAACTAATTAACTATCATCGAAAGACTTGGTTCCTTCTCCATATGTAGTACAACTAAAAGATTGGTTGGTACTGGTTATTTCTCATTTCATACTTATTGAGATAATAAAGAACATATTGAATTCATTGACAGTTATTATTACTTAGATACAATGAGGGACCCCTTGAACTGGGGGATTGGCCTATACAACATATGAATAAACTAGGAATAAGTAATCATTAAGGGATAGGAGATAAACTAGAAATAGGAATTGATTCTGATAATACTGAAGTTTATGAGTATGATTTGTAAATCTCTCAACCATTCAGGATGAAAATCTTAATCCTTTATGATTTGTGGTACTTAGTAGAACTGGGGTGGACTAATGATTTGTTTTTCATTTATTTGTAAGAAGCGTAGTAATGCAGTCATATGCTTTGACTGCACCATCAACTTTACTAGTTTTATGTTTTGTTTTTCTAATAGAGACTGTGTCCATTTAATTTTATTAATATATCCTCTTCTTATATTGTTCTACTGATGACTAGCACTTTTGTTATTCTGTTGTCATTTTCTGTTCTCTATCATGCCGATTGTAGGGTTGTCAGATTTTTTATGATTAAAACCCTGATGGTCCTGTCATGGCTTTTCTAGTGCATTGTGGAGGAAGTGCAGGGTCCAACACAAGCACGATCTCGTAAAGGTCGTTTTATAGCTGGGTAATACTAATTACAATTAATGATTCGTTGGTTTTAGTTCAATTTATTATTTTCCTTTTCTGGGTTATGTATTCTCATTTTGCTGTTTGGAGTCACATTCATCTTATCATTGACGAGTTTCTTTGATAATTCCAAAGAGAGAGACATGTGTGCTTATTGTGATTGAGGCTGCATTCCTCTAATGCTGTTAGATTAACTTATTTGGATAAGTTACGCGAGGAACTGAGTTTCTTAATGCATATCTTATGAATGACCGGTTAATAATGTATATAGAAACACATGTAATGATTTTATGATTTGTATGGTTTTCATATACTTTACAAAAGTAACAACTAGGATCACTATCTCTGGGTTTATTAATCACCACCTTATCTGGTTAAGTGTTATAATTTATATTAACTCTTAGAATGCCCCATCATATGTTTTGTATTGTTATTAGAATGCCCCATCACAAATTTGTCAAAGATCAAATACCAAACTTGTCCCTGATACATGTTAAACTTGCTCCAATCCAAAAGCTAAAACTATTATGTGGAGAGTCCAACAAGATGACTAAATCCATATTCTTTCATAGTGGGACACTTTAACAATATAAAGGTTATTTTGAATGTGTGTTGAATTCCCACGGATATAGTTAAAATAATTACGGCTACTAACTGTTTAACTATGATGATGGTGCTATGTTTGTGTTGGAGATTATGATATTTCTTGTTGGATAGAATTTGTTTGAGTTGTTACCCTCCTTTATCTACAATGAGATGGTTATATTGGTTGGACATTTTTTGTATTCAGGCATGCACATCCAGGTAGTCCATATGTATTTGGACTTGTTGGGGTGGACCATGATCTTGACTTCCCAGAACCCATGCCTGTAGTTGGTATGAACAGAACATTCCCTTTTATTCTATGAAATAAATATTATGTGCAGGTTGATATTAGATTACCTGCTGTATGTCTTCTTGTATACTGAAATGTTCTAGTGAGTGAGATGGTTGGAGCTCACACTTTGAAGCATGCTTTAGAAGCTAGTGCTTAATTTAGTTATGTTAATGTAGAAAAATCTTGTTTATTCAACCCAATGTTCGGCGTTTTGGAAACCAAACATAATAATATTAATTTCTACAACACAAACACACACATATTTTCTTAATCCCATATAAGGTGTATATAAATTTACGGTAGTAAATTATCATGTTCTCATCAGCTGAAATACCAATGACTTCATCCTTTTTCAGATCCTTCCTTTTTGTTTCATCTTTGTCAAACGGTTAAAGTATAAGCTAAGAACAATGTAGGTAGGAAGCAAGGAGAAATGTGATTGCATGGATGCAGCAGAGAAAATAGCAATTGAATTAAAATAGCCTTATAATTTCATTCAGGTTTATATAGAGCTGAGCAACAGAAGGATTAATATAGCTCATCCTTGTTCGCAGGCTTGTATTATTCATTGATTGACAAAAAAGTGCCTAGATGTTCATGTTCTACAGTCAGACAATGTTTCCAAATTCTCGGGTGTTTGATTTCTGAAATATACATGCAATACAGTGGCTTCAATTTAATAGATTGTGATATAGAGAACGAGTAGGTTGCCTTCAATGAACAGTTATATTTCCAAATTTCAACTCAAAGTTCCATCCTACATAATATTCAATAGTTTGCTATTATTTTTTTAGAAAACAGTCAAATTATCTGCTTGTGTACTATCACTTGTTCATACTATATGACACTCAGGTATGTAATTACTATCTCGCACTGTCAGGAATATCTCGTTCTGCAAGAGGATATTGCATAGTTTTAATCCAGGAGACCATGAAGACATATTTGTCAGAGGATGGTTTGACTGAAGAGGCGTTAGTTACCAAGCTTCGTACTTGCCGTTACCACCATTTATTTTTACACATATCTTTGCAACAAGACTCTTCAGGTTTGAACATATGTTGTACTTTTAAATTATTGTAGGTATCTAGTAATGAGAAGTTGAGAACAGTTTATTTATTTATAATATTTCAAGTCATATGTTGTATTTGATCTATATGGAAGTACTTTATTTCAATAACTAGACATTTGATTTACATACCCATATTTTTTCTCTTCTCCTTTATATCTCTGTTCATCCAATATAGACATCTACATTCTTTCCAGATGTATGAAGCTGAACTGGCAACTTATTGCTATAGCAATTACCATCATTTCACTAAACTACAAGTGTTGAACTGTTTCCAACCTGAGCTCATAGTCATTTTCCTTAAAGTCTGTTTGAGAACTTAGACACTTCTCTATCTTGAATAATCATATCTGAAAGGCTTAGGATTTCTGGGACTATAGTTAATGTATAACTAAGATGTGCAGTGCATCTATCATTTGATATAGTTTTAATGCCACATCAATGGACTATACCAATTTGTGTTGTTTCTTTGTCTATGTATTATTTCCCCAAAAACTTCTTGCCACAGTTTTTCCCTCTATTTGCATGCCATTTGTGTGGGAATGTGTGGTGTTCATTGATGACAGTGTATGTCATTGTTGATGACAAGGTGCTAAAATACTAATTGAGCATGTCCTACCTTGAGCATTCATATGAAGAGGTCGAACTAAAAGGGACTGTTTCTTCTTTCCTTTTGCACATAGTTGAACATATGTAGTGACAATTGGTATTATTTGTTCAACTGTGGAGGTCTGTTTTCTTGTTGGTGCATCTTGTTCTTAGCTATTGGAATATGTCAATTTGGTTTGTACTGTAGTGTGTGTAGGTTCAAATCTGTCTTCCACAAACTGTTGGTGATTAAATGACCAGCAAAAATGAAGGATATTAATGTATCATATGTACCTATATTCTTTACAGTTCAGAAACCTGGATGAATTCTTGTGTTTACTAGTCTGCACTTGTGATTATCCCAAATATATTTTTGCAATCTGTCTATCTATGTAAGTGTCTGCTCTGTGATGGTTGGTCAACTTTGTCCATATTGTTTAGGCATTATAGCTTCTAATTTATAGGTGTTTTTTTTTAAATTTATGAATGATAAGCGAGGCATTAACATTGTGAAAACATATAGTTTGGACAACACTTATTTCAATAACATTATGATCCATTGACCAAACGAGTCATTTATGTAGGTACGTGTCGTTGGGGAGAGTATGGTGAGGGAGGTCTGTTGTGGGGGGAATGTCGTGCCAGACATTTCGAATGGTTTAAAGGCAATCCTGTCACAGAGCTTTTGTTGAAGGTTAATATTTCAAATATGCAGTTTTGCTTGCATGTTACAATTGTTAATATTGCTTCAGAAGATCACATATTTACTTGTGTACCTTTTTAGGTTAAGGAGCTTTATGGTCTGGATGATGAAGTTACATTTAGAAACGTCACCGTGTCTTCAGTAAACAGGCCCCGTTCTTTGCATTTGGGAACTGCAACACAAATTGGTTAGTTCTATTAGATTTTGACATTGTTAATTTTAGATTTATTGTTTAATATTAATTTACATTGAGCAAAACAGTATGTTGAATTCTTCTAGGTGCTATACCAACGGAGGGAATACCTAGTTTGTTGAAGGTGTTGCTTCCATCAACTTGCACTGGGCTACCTGTACAGTAAGTGAAAACTGGCAATTGTACTTGTACCTTCATTCTCAGTTTCTCACTGTACCAGTTCAGAAATATTTTTCATATCTTCCATGTGTGTGTTCGCGAGTTGATTTTGCTGAATACACCCATACCTTCCTCTTTTTTGCAACTTTGTTGGGTATTATCTGAGCCTCCTCACTGTTGTTAATTGCTGATTGATTAGGTATGTTAGAGATCTTATTCTCAATCCACCTGCTCATGATATTGCATCAACAATTCAAGGTGAGTTGCTTTATTTCTTCAGATGATGTTGCATGGACATGCATATGAGATACATGACAGACAGACTCGGTCATAAACTCGATTTGCGTGGTCAACTAGGGCCAATTTAGTCAACTAGACAGATCTGGGTCAAAATTGATGTTTTTTGATGCAAAAGATTAACATATATATATAATGTACATATTATATAGGGTTAATTACAAATTTGTTCACAAAGAATGTCCCAGATTTCAAATACATTCACAAATTTTAAAAAATCTACATTCCGGTATCTAAACTTACATTTTCTTTCAAAACTGACACATCCGTTAAAAAATGGGGTTAAATTACTGTTCACTTCTCAGAATGACGAAGAT
>JAYMSU010000892.1:0-11844 GCA_036897765.1 Erodium chrysanthum | reverse complement strand
AACCTTGAATTTTTTCCCGAAGAACCCAAAAAATCCCCGCCGGTGGCCCCCGCCGTATCTGGTTCCGCACCCGTTAGAGGTAATCTCAATTTTTGCTCACTCAACTATAATCATTTTATAGTTCACTTCTGTATTATCTCTGATTTAATCTCTTGTCTGTGGTTTAGATGATTTAGATCGATGAGATTTTTGGGAAAACTTGATTCTGAACGTAGCTTAATGCATAGTCTTCATGGCTGAAAGTGAAGCAAATTTAGTTTGAGGAAGGTGTATTGGTTTTATGGATAGCCCTGTTCAGATTAGCAATCTCGTAGTGTTATGTTTGGTTCATGAGAAAATGGAGGAAAATTAGTTTGGGAAATGTAGGTTTTGCAAGAGCATCTTTAGTTTTGTTTTTGGAATGTGGAATTGGGTTCATGAGTTTGCCTCCACAATGTTAGCAAATTGCTTGCACTGCCTTATTCAGATTGAATCCCGAGATTCTTTAATTTTGTGTTAGAGGAAGTGTGTAATTTATAATTTTTATTATATATACTACCAACAAATCGAGAAGAAAAAACCCGATGCAAGAACAGTACTTCAGATTAAAACCCCGAGGTGTTTTAGTTTTACGTTAGAGGAAATGTGTAGGTTCAGAATTATTACTGTACTTGGTGTCATCAGATTGAGAAGGAACAAACATTTGTTACTTTGTGTTGATTTTGGAGTAGCTTGCATTGCTTAATCACGACTGATGCTAGAACAATACTTCGGTAAATATTCAATTGCATGTCCTCTTTACACTTGTGTGTGTATATGGGTTTTGAAATGTACATTTGATTGCATACAATCGAGCGTCATGACAAACCTTGACTCGATTAAATTAACATTGTTAATGTTTAATTCATTTTGTGTAGAAAAAGTACAAGATGCCTTTGGGAGTGATCACGGGGTTAGCCAGGATGTTTCGAAGAAAGCGTACTTCATCTCTTGACATTCTTAAACCAAAGCGTGCCCCGCGAAATTTCTATAAAGGAAATAACTGCAAGAGTACCGGGTTTCACACCCGCAAAGGTCTATTAACTTGCCTCTTCAATAATGCATGACATAATTATATTGTAATTTTATGAATAGTATTATATTTCAACATAAAAAAACTCCGAAACATGTATGGGAGTTCAAAGAAAAAGGTGGACGTATTGTGTCATCAATAACAAATTTATTGTGGATTTGAAATAATGGGTGCTGGTTTCTCACGGATTAATATAAGTATATTTTATTTTTATTTCTAGTCATTAAATGATAAATCTATGATTTATTTGCATAGAGTTACAAAAGTATAAGTGTTATTAGCTGTGCAATTTGCTGTGTGTTTTAAGTAACCTAGCCATCAGTCTACCGAACTTAATTGATTTCCACATTGTTTTTTCGTTACAGTCAAAAAGTTAATAAATAATAAGTGCCACTTCAAAAACATGTGTCTTTTTGGATCATAGAGCTTGAGAACGAGAACATTCATGAATACAGGGTAAAGATTAAGTAGAGGAGCACTTGTTTGGGACATTAGTTTGGCTTCATTTTCATCAGGCATTAGTATCGTGTCTCTAAATTTTAGTTATTCCTCTTGGAAATTGAATGATTAGGTGGATAAACTATTAATGAAGGTGTATGAAAGCTAATATTACGCTGTTTGTAATGTAAATACTATTTGTTGCAGGTTCTTATGTTTTGGTGAAAGAGAAATTGCCAAATTACGTGGTCCCCGATTTGACTGGCTTTAAGGTATCCGAACTCAATCCCCCAATTTGGTCATTAAAGTTTTCTAATTTATCATTTTCTATTTCATGACATTTTTTTTGTTTGGGGTTCCACCGTTCAGTGTGTTTGTTAGTTAACTGAACTTTAAAGAAAAATTCTGTAACACAATTCAAATTGAGTGACTGTTGGATCATAATATAGCTGATGAAGTGAACATAGAAAGTACGTGACCGATCATGTTAGAGACTTTGGAGCTATAGAGTTTATGGTACAAAATAAATGACTTACATGTGATTGGTGTTTCCATTAAAAGTTGTCCAATGTGCATAAAAACCGGTTTCCTGCTTCTAAATCTTTTGAGAAAATATCAAGTCAAAGGTCTCCCTGTCCCGGTCTCTATCTCAAGTTTTTTTAAAACTTCAGTCTACATATTAGGATCGATACAACAATAATTAGCAAGCTTCTTACAAAAGTCATAAATTTGTACTTAACTGGTTGAGTGAAACAAAGCGGAATATTATCTCGTATTTATAACATAATTTAACTAAAACCATACCAATGCTACGAGCGTAGAAGTATTCGTGTTATGTAGTTAGCAACAAACGAAAATGTAGCTGTCGATAAACGACCGTGATTGATATTTAAACTTAGATTCAAAGACATGTCTTATCCCGAGGTAAGCCCTTTCAGCAAGACGGGTTCAGCTACTTTGTTTCATAGTTTTTGAATATGATGTTAGAGTAATGATTTTTGCTGAACTTACTTCTTTTCATGTCTTTACTGGGTGTTTATATCTGTTAAGAATTATAAACTCAGTTTACATTGTTTCACTTATTGCCTTGCAGCTCAAACCTTATGTATCACAGTGCCCGATATTTCCTGAAACTGCTGGAGCGAGTAAATAAGCAAGAGAATCAGTACTTTTCAACTTTCGATCTCCAGTTTGCAATGTTCATCATGTAGCTGAAACAAGATCTTGGAAAAAAGATTTGGTTATCTGTGTTTGGATCTCTTTCTGCTTGTTCTTGAGCAAATAAGGATATATATATATTTGATTACTGTATGTGTTTTAATTTTAGACATGTAGAACAGCTTATTAACTGGTTTCAATCTTCGTATTTACTGTTATAGTTATTGACAAATAATCGACTAGTTTCAATCTTCATGCTGCAATCACAGCCGTTGATTCGATCGAGTCCCGAAACTCACCATGCAGGTTCATATAATCTATGAAATTTGTGAAATCAAATCTGGAGTTGTTATGGTATAGTTGTTCATTACAGAGGAATGGAAACTTCCACAACAGCTAAGCTCCAAACTCCAACCTAATACGAAACAAATCCAACGTTAATTCTAAAATATAAGTGCCAAGTGCGTTGGACACATGGTCAAGTAATTATAATGTAATCAAATTAGTTAAAATAAAAGGAATAATTATTATGTTTTGAGCACCCACTTGCCACGTGCCTTTGTTTGTGTGGTTTTTATTTATTTATTTATTTACTTTTTGTAATTATGTTGTGTGGAAATAGTTAGTTTTGTGTTAAGACAAAAGCAATAGAGTTAGTATTTGTTGTATCCACTAAAGTGTATAAAGTGGGGTTGGTTTTAAGGGTGTTAAAGACCTATACCCGATACGTATATAACCGAATCGAATGGAATTTATTTGGATTTTTCATTAAAATCACGATTCGAGGTTTGCCCAACAATAAAAAAACCTATAACATATTCAGTTCGATCAAATTGTGTGTGGATTGGATACCCGTCCTTACACAACCCCTAATTGAGTTTTATCTTCTTTTAATTTAATCACTAAGAATGAGGCAAAACGGAGAACTTGTTGAGTTTTGCTGATTCTAAATGCTAAATCACGGATTATTTGACAATGAAATGATTTATCCTGCTCTGGATTTTTCGTTGACGCCAGGGTTGAGTTAATATCATTCGTCCACGGATTATTCGGCGTGTGTCGTATTCTTTCTCTTGTTTCGACCCCTTCTTTCCAGCACAGACGAACCATTGAACACCCCAATATAATTCGTTAGTGCTTTTATCTTCTCTCTTACTTTGATTTTTTTCAGACGATCGAAATAGTTTCCGCAAAACGCTGACCTCACTTTATATCACAAGTTAAATAAGAAAAAAGCGATACATGTATAGAAGTTTTTTTTTATTACGATAGTATGGGCTGAGGTCAGATACTAATAAAAACATAAAGTTGACTTTTTTACTGGTGAAACCTAATTTGATACTCTGTTTTTAATAAATTTTACATTAAACTCAAATAAGACAATTTTTTTTAATTGTTTGTACTTTCCAATTTTACTGTATTTTTGTTTCATTCTGGTTTTAATCTCTGAAAACAACCATAGTTCTTGTACCAGTAGCTGCTCATTTCACAATCAAAATCAATCTCCAGAACAACAACACTTCACCTTCACGAAACCCAACCCAACCCTCCTCTCTCTAATGCTTTCTCTTTCCGATCATCGGCGAACCCATTCCTGAATCGGAGAACAGTATGCTGAAGTGTCGGCGGCGGAAGACGGCGGTGCGCACGGTGTTAACTTGCGCCATATGCGCAATATCGTTCCTGGCTCTCCTTTATGTCCATGTATTGCCTTCCTCTAATGTCCTCAAGTTCACTGATCGCCACAGGCTCCCGACTGTGAGTAACCTTTTCTTCAATTTCTCTGGGTTTGTGGAGATTCACATAAAAATCTAATTTTTATTTTTGGTTCTGCTTATTTGACTCGATTTGTTTCTGGGTTTTTGTTTTTATGAGATGGGTTTGTGTTTTTGGTGGTGGGTTTTTCAAATTAGTGATATATATAAGAGGGTGATTATTTTAATTTAGGGTTAAGTGTTGTTTATTCATTGACTGGATCAAGATACTGACATGGGTTCTTACAATTTGATTTAGTTTATTGCTAGTTTTGGATTTTTTTTGGTGATGGTGATTGGGTTTCGGGATATTTAAGATAGGGAAGGGGTGTTTTAATTTTCAGTTCACTGATGAAGTCAAGTTTTGGGTTTTGTAGCAATACACTGTCATTAACATTGAGCAAAGCTGGTTGGAAGAGATTGTTCCACCCAAGATGCCGAAAGCGCCTTTGAGCTCTCCCAAGGTTTGGTATTGTTTACTCTATTGAATTTGCTTGTGAGCTTTGTTTGGTTCCTGAGAAAATGTAGGGAAATGTAGGGAAAGGGGGAGAAAATGTTAGGTGTTTATGTTATGCAAGCAGTCATGCATCTTTCATGTTTTCACTCCTTTAGATTTGACAGTTGAGTAGGAGGTCGGATTATGACAAGCTATGGAAGGCTCCATCGAATCGTGATTTTGTGCCCTGTGTGGAGCCTACTCCTAATTATACGGGTAATAATACCACTTTTTTGTTTTTAATTTTTGTATGCAATCATGAAGTCACTGTGATCAGAAATTTGTTTTTGATTCAGCTCCAGCGGAGTCAGAAGGATACCTTTTAGTTCATACAAATGGCGGGCTCAACCAGATGCGTGCTGGGGTATGTACTTGTTCTTGTTCTCTGTAATGTTTAAACTCGCTAATATTTTGTTAAATGCCTAGAGATCAGGGTAATGTTATGCTCTGAATTGTACTCTCAATTTACCCCAGTTCCGTCAACTATTGGGCATGAAATGACAAACGCCATCATGAAAAAAATACAAATAAGGACATTTTTGTCATTTCACATCCAAAACCTGATGGGGTTCAGGTAAATTGGACAGTTTAGATGCCTTCACATGCTTATAGAGGTCAATGATCCTTGAACTGCAGATATGTGATATGGTAGCCGTAGCACGCATCATAAATGCCACACTCGTGATTCCAGAACTCGATAAACATTCATTTTGGAATGACTCCAGGTCGGTCTTCTCCCCCATTAAGCTACTACCACTAACTCTTCCTGAAGTTGCATGCGCTTAATGTGTTAGCCTATTTTTTTTGCAGCAACTTCTCAGATGTTTTCGATGAAGATTATTTTATAGATGCCCTTGCTAGTGATGTAAAAGTCATAAAAAATCTCCCAGACCAACTGGCTACATCTACCAGAGCCGTTAAACATTTCAGAAGCTGGTCTGGAATCGATTACTACCGGGACGACATAGCTAGCATATGGAACGAGTTTCAGGTATATTATTTGGAATGCATCGATGTTATCGACTGTTCCATACCGTATTCTAATGATAGTCATCGTATTGTCTACATATTTGATAGGTTATTCGAGCTGCCAAATCTGACTCCCGCTTAGCAAATAACAATCTCCCTCCAGATATTCAGAAGCTACGCTGCCGTGCTTGTTATCAAGCCCTCCGTTTTGCACCTCAAATTGAGGAAATGGGGAAGGTAAATAATTAAGGGGAAATTACATGTCACATTGGTAAAAAAAGGTTTTGGGGAAACAAAGGTTTGGTGCACATGGTTGAGATAGGTTTAGTTGCACCGTTAGGAAGTTTGGTTGGGAAAACGGGAATATTCTGTTGAAAATTTCAAAATACCACATTTCCCCTCAAAATTGGAATTAATTATTCAAGGTAATCTTGTAATTTCACAAAACACTGAGGGGTGTTTTAGTCATTTCATACAGTTTTAACAAGACGGAGCAACTAAACGCATCTCAACCGTCTGAAGTGCACCAAACCTTTTTTTTCCGTGCAAAGTACAATTTTTTTTACCGATGTGACATGTACTTTCTCCAATAATTACTTACCTAAAAACATTTGCTCTGCATAAGAACCTTAGTTGCTGAATGTTCCGTTAAATATTGTAGTTGTTGGTGGACCGGATGAGGAGCTATGGCCCTTATATTGCTCTACACTTACGGTATGAGAAAGACATGCTTGCTTTTACCGGATGCACTCATGATTTGTCTCCTGATGAAGCGGACGAACTTAGGACAATCAGGTATGACATGTCAAATTTATTGCTGTTTCTCTCATTCGATGGGCATTTTATTGTATGCAAGATCTGGCACATCTAATAATTATTCGTTCAAATTTTAGGGCTAACACTACACAGTGGAAAGAAGAAGACATTGATCCCGAGGAAAAGAGATCGAAAGGACTTTGCCCTTTAACCCCAAAAGAAGTCGGGATGTTCCTCACCGCGCTTGGCTATCCATCAACCACCCCGATATATATTGCTGCAGGAGAAATATATGGTGGTGATACTCGTTTGGAGGATTTGAAATCTCGATATCCGATATTAATGAACAAGGTATGGACTTGCTAAAGTACTTAACTCGTTCCTTTAAAGAAAATTGGGTTGATAATTGGGTTTGGTTTGTGTAGTGGTTATAATTGAAAATTTTGCACTTTGTAATTTATTATCGGGATAATCTCACAAAAGTACACTAATCTTGGCACCTTTTTTTTTGAATTTTTTCACCTGCATATACTAAATTTTCTCACTTTACTCTATTTTGGTTGTAAATGACAAAAATACCCCTGCAACAGTTTAGGCAAGTCTGACAAAAGTTGCTATACCAGTTTCATATTTTGAAAATTTAAAATTAATGAATGGTATTTGTCATTTATTACGAAAATAGAGTGAAGTGAGAAAATTTTGAAATTTAGTGTAGGTTGAGTCTGCTCAGATTCAACATTTTTTATGGTTAGCATCTGATGATAATTTGAGCAGGAAAATTTGGCATCCATCGAGGAGCTCGAGCCTTTTGGCAATCACGCTTCTCAATTGGCTGCTCTCGACTACATTGTGTCTGTTGAGAGTGATGTATTCATTCCTTCGTATTCTGGGAACATGGCAAGAGCAGTTGAAGGTCATCGCCGCTTTCTAGGACATAGAAGAACAATTTCTCCCGACAGGCAAGTTTCTCGATAGACAACCAATAATGATTTTTTTTTATCTGTTTGTAATTAGATTTTTTTTTCTGCAACGATCAGGAAATTCCTTGTACGCCAGTTCAACAAAATCGAATCGGGCACAATGAAAGAAGGCAAAAGCTTTTCGAATCGAGTCATTGAGGTTCACAAAAGGAGGTATTTTTTCCATTACTTCAAAATCGATAAGCTCTTACTTGCATATATATTATGGACAATGTTATTGAGTGAGTAATTTTCTTAATAAATTTTCTCTGATTAAAATGGAACCAAGGAACTGAATTTTATTTATTTTATTGGGTGATTGAACAGGATAGGGTCACCGCGCAAGAGAAAGGGCCCCATCTCAGGGACTAAGGGCACGGATAGGTTTCGATCAGAGGAAGCGTTTTATGTCAACCCTTTGCCAGATTGTTTATGTCGGAGTGAACCACCAAACATGAATCGTTCAGCATGAGGTAAACAAGGTACCACTCTTCGGGCATCTTTGTTTATCGAATCACAGAATTGCTGATGGTGCCACTTATCGGAGTTTGTAAATCAGAGCGAGTATATATAGATTTGTAGATGAAAGAAGGAAACTGTGTTAGGGTGGTAGGAGACAGATAGGGTCTCAACAGAGCTTTTTCCAGAAATGTTTTCTATATGTAATTGTATTTGGTCCTTGTATTTCCAATATCAATGTAAGCTTCTTCTTTTTTAATGAAAACTCCTAAAACTACTCTACTTTTGCAGCTACTAGTCATGAAGCACATTTGGTTACATACAAAAATGGCATGAATTGTTTAAAATGCCCTGAAGATTTTACACGACTTTTGTAACTACAAGCCATGGACCGACCACCTTATGCTCTTGAAGATTATGTAGAAATAAACCCTCATGGATGCAAAAAAAAGAAAAAAAAAATTGTAGTTTGTGAAAGAAATCAAAGGTACATAACCGACTATTGCAAAGTTCTTCTGAAAACAAATCGCTATGAATTTTCCTCAGTGTCTAACAAAATAACAAGATAACAAAAAGCGAACAACAAAATATATGGGTGAGGTTACATTGCAATAACTCCGAATTATCGGCAAATTATCTGTACCCAGACTTGGTCTGGTTCTAACAACCAAATCCACAAAAACTTATTAGCTCATTGGTTTGGATGGACCATCATGGTCTATGAGTTCATTTCTCAATCCAGAAGTATATAAGTTTCGATATTGACTTAATACTGAGGAAACAAAATCAGGCATTGTCTATAGTGGACCTGGGAAGGTGCCATTCTCTCTTTGCTCGTTCCATCTCTCCACCTAACAAGCATACAAAAAATGAACAATTAGCTTAATCCACAACATCAACGAACAAAATTCTTCTCTGAAGATTACATATAGGCATAATAAGATAATTTCACTAAGATGAGCCAATGAAAAATCAAAACTATCCAAACCATGATTGAGTCTTTGTCTATAGAGTCAAGTTTTATTATAAGATAAAACACATAGACTAATATCGTGTTTAAGGAATGAAATGCACATAGACTAAATCGCTCACAATGTTCTATACTAAAAAAATTCCCCCAAAAATCCCAGACCAGGTGAACATTGAGTATTTGCATATAGGGAACATTATTGCCGATATTGTTAACATAAACTATTGGGACAATTTCTTTCAGCAGCAAGCTTATGTATTAACATCCCTGGTTACTTTTCCTATTAAATTTTATTGGCAGCCAGTTCTCCACGATGATAGTGATGTGTAATTCATAACTTAAACATAGGTGTGTCCTATATATAATCTGCTTCCTCTTAGCACTACCTCCAGGTAGCACCTATGTTTCTTTGTCAATTCACCGAAAATGTAACTAGGATTAAGCACGTAAACATAACAAGGTAGACAAGAGCGCTACAAAAAATAGATTACTCGACCAAGACAGCTATAAAAAAATAGTGGGTATAATAATTTCAACATGTGAATAGGAACAATCAAGTCTAGAACATAATGTGGATAAAAATATATCTAGAACGTAATATCTCAACATGCAAAAACCATTCAAGTACGTACCCATTCTGTAGGGCAGAGAGAGCGATAATATTTTGCAAACTTGTCACATTCTGTAGCACCTTCCCCTTTCGCAGCAACACAGCTGGAGAAATCCCGACATCAACACAACGTATAAAAAAATCATCAATGATAAAAAATCACAAATCAACTAAAACTGAAAGTATTGGAAGATTTAGACCTACCGATGGTACTCGATATATCGGGTAAAGCAATGCCTGGTCTGATTTGTAGTTGGGAAACGGAAATCTGCAGGGGCAGTCTCAAGCTAAAAGAACCCAAACACAGTACACGAGTGAGTTTCAGATCATAAGGAGCAACGTAAACCTCAGTTATTAATACATAGATAGCTTAAACAACCTTTATCTCCCGTGTCTCTTCAGCAACTTCCTGATCAGCAGAGTTGTCCTCAGCAGCTTCAGTAGTAGCTGGAGCAGCTTCACTGTTTTCCTCAGCAGCAGGAGATTTGGCCTCAGTGCTTTCTTCAACGGGAGCAGAGTTGGCTTCAATGCTTTCTTTGGTGGAAGCAGCTGTTTCTCCTGCTTCCTCATCACCACCCTTCACTGGGCTCTCAACCTCCTTTGCTTCCTCGGGTTTTGAACCCATGTCTGGCTTCTCGTCTTTTCCCAAAGCGTATTGCTGCATGTTTTCACCGGAATTAGCTAAAGTAAAATGAGGGAGGAGAAACAGTTCAGGATAGGATAACGAGGTGATGAGCACATGTAACACGAGAGATATACAAGTCATTGAAAACCCTCAAATTGCAAGCTATATCACCAAGACTCATCTCATATTCAAAGTTTGCAGATGAGCAGATATTGCCTCTCAACTTTAATTGAAATTAAACCAACTTTTGATGATCAAAGATATCTAAATGATCATCAAAGGAACAATCACCTTTCAAGTACATTCCTCATTTTCTAACACAAATGAATCATCACTTACCCCTTATCCACACTAAAATCACAGCACATATATTCAACTTCAATTCTATTCATTCAAAACCTTCTAGATTCTAATATCTCTCCTATATCTCCATCTCGACACTAACCGCTAATTACTTTCAACATCAAAGGAATTCTTTTATCACCGAGATCTCCTTCATCATTCATCCAATTCAACCACCTATGCTACACTCATTCTTCTATTCCTAACACCCCATTGAATTATAAATCAAAGATATGCAAACATATTCAACTTCAATTCTATTTATTCAAAACCCTCCAGATTTCAACATTTCTCCTATATCTCCAACTCAACATTAACCCCTAATTTAGCATTATAATCCAAAAACAATCATTTACATACAGCATAAAAAAAACTTATCTGGAAGAGACCTAGACCAAGGAAGAGCGCCACAATTGACCATACATATCACATTATCGAATCTTACAACCACACTCCGCCAGATCGAACCAAACTAATATCCCTTAAACCCAATCTCCAGATCGTTAAATTAAAATCAACTTGAAATTCAATCAACTAAAAAACCCAAATCACAACACTTCAATCAAATAAACCACAATCAAACAAAGACCCATATAAGTTTCACCAATAAACCACAAAATCTGCCGTGGCAGATCCGTTCGAAGCCAGACACACCGACCAAAAAGCCCTTAAATCTCTCATATGGCACATTCAGGATCGAAGTAAAGTTCGTCAAAATTGAAAATTGAGGGAAGAATAGGAGAGTGTTGGTACCTCCGATAGAGATGGAGCCTTGTTGGCTTGTGGTTCCGCCATTGATGGATGAAGAAGAGCTCTCTGCGATGCGCTTCAGCTATGAGAGAGATGCAGAAATGAGACTTTTTTTGTTAGGAGCAGATGTACTGAAGCTAGGTTTATCGCAGAACAGTGAAGCAGTAAAACAGTAACTGTTACTGTTCGTGGTGAAAATAATTTGACTTTTTCACCTACAAGGTTTAGGATATTTGCCACGTGGTATTATTGTGAAAATAAATTGACTTTTTCACCTATTAAATATTTGCCACGTGGTATTATTGCTAAGCTTGACCACAAGTGACACGTGCCATAACATTCTATTTAATGATTGATCATTGTAAGTGATTAAAGCACCTAGAGGGGTGGCCAAATCAAAACCGGACCCGGATCCAACCGGTCAAACCGCTCCAATCGAACCCAGTGGGGCAAGGCCCATGGTTTATGGGGGCGGGGGCGGATTGATAAATATGGAATCCGGTAATT
>JAYMSU010000891.1:0-11850 GCA_036897765.1 Erodium chrysanthum | reverse complement strand
GAATTAGTTTCCCCTGTCTAGCCCACTGTAGCCGGATTCGAGTGAGAGCATTCAACAGTTCACCTATGTCTTCTACCAAGAGGGTGCTGATAAACATCCGAAGCTTTCCGCTCCAAGTCCTGGACCAAGAGTTATGCATCTGAGTCCATCAACAACTTTTCAATCTTTTTTTTCCGTATACAGAGCTCCAATCCATCGCAATTCATTTGTCTATTGATAAGGTGTGTGAATGGTTATTTACATTTCATTAGTTTTTTATTATATATAATAAATAAAATATTGCCTAAATCAGATTCATTTACAAATTCAAATATATAAAAAAGTCTTTAAATTATCCAAAAAGAAGTCTTTAAATTATATACAAAAAAGTCTTTAAAATACTTATCAATCTAAATCTCAAAGATGCTAGACTCGATTATTAAAAACTGGGAGAATATTGATTGGGGCCAATCATGTGATGAGCCAACAAAGGATTAACCAATCATTCCGAGGATTGATTGGGCCGACAAGTGGATAGCTTTAATATAAAATATATATTCCCAAAAATAAAATTAAAATTAAAAATGATCAGTGTGGTCCCTCATGGAATTTCAGTTATATACCATAGCATCTTCTTAATCTGCTACACAACCCACCCACACTACAGCTCCACATCACAACCGTTCAGGTTCATCATATCCTCATCGTCTCAAGTCAAGTAGAGATCAACGGTCACGGAGACGATAAGGAAGAGAGACGAACAGGTCCCGCTAAATTCAACGACACGAGACAAGCAAAGCCGAATTGAAACACGTCCTCTGAATCGGGAGTTCGTGCGATATTTGTTTGTTTCGGGTCAAGGAGGAGACGAAGCCGTACAGTGCCCATTCCTCAATCTTCATCGCCCTTTTTCATTGTTTTTCTGGCCTCAATCTCGATTTCACTTTCATTTCCGGGTATGTTTTGGACACACCCATTTCGAGTTTTCTGTTCAATCATACAGTATTTGCCGTTTGGTTGTGTTTAATTTCATATTGTGCAAGACCCAGTTCGACATCGTTCGTACCCTGCAATTTTCATGATTCAGCTTGATTTTAGTGTTCTTTGGTTCTAATCTGAGCTGGGTTGGATCTAAATCTGCTTAAGATAAAGCTGATTTTGCTGCCTTGATTGATTTGATTTGGTCTTATGGTGTTATTGGCCTAATCTGAGCTGGGGTGATGTTTAGAGTTGGTTTGGGTTGGTGGCTGTTTAATGTGAGTTGAGCTGGGTTTTATCTGTACGAGTATAAAGAAGAATCTGATTTGTGATTTTGTGTTTCCATATGTTTTTTGGTGTTGTGTGTAGTTACTTTCAGTTGTTTGTGATTCTTATGGTTGTACCGGGATTGTGTGTTCTTTTGAGTGGAGTTGAAACTTGGGATGGGTGGAGCTAGATGATTGAGGGCTGTTGGTTGAATTTAGTAACAAATCGTGTTTATACGCCTCTTGGTTAATTAAAACTGCTTTTGCTTTTAATTTTGCATATGTGCTGATTAGCAACCTCACTACTCTTGACAGGAACAGGAAGTTACTGTTTCAGATTGCATGTATATTATTGCTACATATTGGTAACTAAGGATGTACCTTTGCTTGGAGTAGATGAGCGGTTGACACCAAATCATCATTTTTATCTTGGAGGTGCCCTAGGAAGTAGAACAATAGGAAATCTTGTATCCTCATTAACAGGCTACTTACCTCAGCTTCTGGAATGTCTGCTGATGCTCGTTTCTCTTCAATAACACAACAAGAAAGGCATTCCCACCAATCTCCATTATTTCCTACATCAAGTGTTAAAGCGCCTCTGTCGCCAAATCATCATTCCCTTTCAGAAGCACAAGATGATACATTGTTGAATAATCACATTGATGAAAATAAGCAAAGTTCCTGGTATACAGAGCCATTTAAGGATTTTATTGATTTTCCTCCCGAAGATAATCCTGCCCAGGACAGGCATTCCCAAGGCAGTGCTGGTATAATGGCGTCTGAAGACCATACCAAGAGAACGGACTGGCAGGAGTGGGCTGATCAGTTAATATCAGTGGATGATGGTCTTGACTCGAACTGGAGTGATCTTATTGATGTCGGTGTAACGGATCCAAGAACTCAGGTTTCTCCCTAACTTCACTTGGAATTTGGTACATGTGAATCAAATGTCTAAACAGTCGTGTTGTGAGGATTTAAGATCTCAGAGTACACCCATGCCTGGATACGTCTATTTAGTGTCTTTGAAGTCACAAGATATAAAATATTACTTGGTAAATATAAATTTAGAACTAAGAACTCAACAATTAATCCATGTCCTATAGCCTTATCTGTCCAAGAAGCTTAGATAAAGAACTCCATTAAACTTTAATTGTATTGTTTTCCTTATAAAATACGGAACCTGTACATTGTTATAGGTGATGCATTCATGTTCTGGTATCCTGGTGCAACAATCCCATACTCATAGCCATCATTCTGGACCATCCACAGAAATTTGTGCTGCTACTAGCCCATTATCATCTGCTCCCCCAATGAAGGCCCGAATGCGATGGACGCCAGAACTTCATGAGACCTTTGTGGAAGCTGTCAACAAGCTTGGCGGTAGTGAAAGTGCGTAACCTGCTTAAGTCATATTTTACTATTTAGTGCAAAGAAATCATGTCTTCTTCATGCGCTTACAATTTTCTCTTACAGGAGCTACACCAAAGGGTGTCTTAAAGCTTATGAATGTTGAAGGCCTAACCATCTATCATGTGAAAAGCCACCTTCAGGTTTGTGAATGACTTTACCCTTATTAATTTGTTCCCTATAACAGGCTTATTCGTTCTATCAATTTGATGAAAAATATACTATTGCCTTTTATAATTGGCAGAAATATCGCACAGCGAGATACAGACCAGAGTCATCAGAAGGAGATGGTGATTGCCTCCTCACTTATTACTTACTTATATGTGCAGGATGCTCTCCTTGATCTTGAGAGGCTTGCTTACTCCTTCTGTTCCTTCCACTTTTATGTATGATTTGTTAAAATTGCTTTGTCTTGTCTTTCGTAGGAGCTTCAGAGAAAAAAGTAACTCCAAGTGATGAAATGACATCTCTAGACTTGAAAACGTAAGTACAGTGACTTCCTGATGTACATCTGATGTCACATTGCTTATCTGCGTCTTTCATTCCTTTTCGAAGAGGCTATACATAATTCAAGTATTAGGCCGTGCAACATTGTGATAAAGTAGTTTTTCCATACATTAGTCATCCATTACTTTACATCATGCTAAATGTATAATTTACAATGCCATGCTAGTGTTTGTTGTAATCTGTTGTCCTATGCTAGAATTTTATGTAGCAAACTTAAGACAAAGTAAGCTGTAGAGGTGACCATACTCACATTACTAGATTTTGTTATTATCTTGCAGTAGCATAATTAGCTTTAATGTATAAAAGGATGATAGATTATGGTAGAGGGTCTGGTGAAACATCATTGGACTTTTCTCATGTTTTCGGTGCCAACATCATCATTGTTTTATCAATCAGTGTTATAATTCACCTTGTCAATATCAAATATCTGATGGTTTCTGGGTTCAACTGAACCTGGTTGGCTAACTTGTTCTGTGTTCAACTGAGTGCTTATCACCTGTAACAAATCTAGTTTCCTTTTCTGTTTTGTTTTCAAGACCAAAGATGCAATGTTTTGTCATCTATAGATTAAATCTACTACTATCTATGTCAAAGTGGATTCAACTGTGGGCAGTGAATTGTCTGTAGCTATTTATCTTATATTGCCTCTCTTTTTTTGAGCCACAGAACTATGGGGATTACCGAAGCATTGCGAATGCAGATGGAAGTTCAGAAGCAGCTTCATGAACAACTTGAGGTGAGCATTTTATGTTCAGGTTACGTTGTGATTCTATAAGTTATTGAGTGGACCTTCATTTCATACAAAAAAAAAGATCAATGTAGGGACATAGATATTTAGAGTATACATATACTGTAAGGAAACTATAGATACACTACACAGACTAGTGCAGGCTGAATATGGGTTTCTTCTGCTATGTGGGTGATATGTTGTAGTTGATGATTGTGCATGCAGATTCAGAGAAATTTACAACTAAGAATCGAAGAACAAGGGAGACATCTGCAACTGATGTTTGAGAAACAGAGAAAGATTGAGGATGATAAGTTGAAGGCTGCTTCATCCTCTGCTGATGACCCATCTCCCTCAATACAGCCTCCATCCACCAATGACAAATCAATATCCTTGGTGGAAGATCAAGCCCAACAAGTAAGTGAGGATGGTAACGGCAATGCCATGATTGGAGAAATTCCAGATGATATTAGAAGCAAGCAAGAGGCGCCTGAAACCCAAAACAGTCAGGATGATGGTGAAACTAGTGACCCTCCGGCGAAGCGAGCAAGATTTGATGAAACAGAAGCATCAACTTTCCCATCTTGAATGGATATGATGGAGTGCTTGGAGCTGGCACAAGATGGTTTCTGACTTCTGTATATGCTTAGGGTCTAATTTGGGATTTGTGCTGTTTAGTTCGGAACTCTTTGACTTTTTCCGAAGTTTGAAGTTTGGTGATGTTGTACTCTTCTATTTGACTTTTAGCAGAAATTGAGGATGTGTCGTTTGATTTTCTGCTACATGTCTTTAGGGCTTATGAGATGTCAGATGTTCAATGTTCTCTTTCAATCAGCGATTGTAACTTTTAGCAGGTACAAAGGTCAATTTGGTCTTTGGACTTTCGGTCTCAATTAAGTTAATTATTCCTTATAGTATTCAGTTGTGATCATTTTATTCCTCGTAGTTTATCAACTTAACGCATGGGACTCAAATCATCAGTCTGGAATTCAGAATATTGTTCCTTATATTATTCAATTATGCTGTTTGTAGCACAATCATAGATAAGTAGGTTCAGAACCAAACCTATTACTCAGAGCTTTGATTGACAAACTGTAACCAACGTTTTTTTTAAAATAGTATGTCCAATGACGACCACGACTGAAGAGTATGTATATGTATCAAAATGTACTCTTCACATCTTTTGTATGTTTCCAGATTAATTTTGAAAAGTATCTTTCTTTTGTAATCGACTTCATTCAACATTTCAACCGAATTATTTGCTGATTGTTGCATTTTCCTCTCCAACCCACTTTTTCCCATATTTAGTGAAATACTACAGTACTGTCCAAATTTGACGTGACATCATAACACTCCGTCCAAATAAGGAAAATATTTTTAATATTGTTCTTTTTTGACAGATTCAAACCCGTAGGCCGTTAAGTTTTACTCTGACCTATAATTATTTTTCCAACAATTAATTTTCGTCTCGTTTGAATGTATTCAACGCATAACATTCTCTATTTCTTCCCCGAGTCCACACTCCCATGTTTTTCTCTTCCTTTCTCTCGTTTGAATTCTATTACCGAATGTTCACAAAATGTTTATCGTGTCCATCACCTAAGTTGCTCTATGGCGACATGTGATTTAAGGTTGCATCATCTAAGTACTTTGGCGACAATACTTGGGTGACGTGGGCTCCGCCGCCCAACCAGTAGCTCACAATAGCGTGAGTTGTCCCTTTGATCACTCCTAATTTATATCGTCAGACTTGAACATCTTGAATCAAGTCACAAGATCAAACACTTGATCATTTGGACAAATAACCTTTGTTCTGATAAGCCATTTTTGTGGAGGAATAGGCAAACATTGCTCGTGCACTACTTTGAAATAAATATTGCAAGAGGGGATGTCACAAACATAAAATATTAACTCGCACAATCCAAACCACAACTATGAACCACACATCCCTGTTTTCAGATGGATGTTGAAAACTATGTTTAACAAGTTCTCCGGCAAGTTTTGTATGGTACCTTTACAACTCACCCGCAAGTGAAAAATCAATCAGTCCTCACTCGTACGGGTTAATTCCACATTTTCCAATGCTTTAATTTATTTTAAACAAAAATAACACAATCAGATCATTATACAATTACTATTATAAAAAAAAAACAATACAGTAGGAATGTAATTTTCTATCCAAGTTAGTATTATTCCTCTATTCTGCTGAAAACAATGTCAGCATACCCGCAAAAAGAATGAAATGACCCAATCGATCATGTATAATGTGAAAAATTAGGGGGTTAGATTCAAGTCCAAAGAGCCTCTAACCAATCAGATGTGCACTCATAGGCGACAAATGTCACAGCACCAGCAGGTGCAGCCTTGATGGTTGACGGAATGATGCCCTTGTAGAGGCCAGCCCACCCCTCCGTCAGAAGAATCCGCCGTATAGCATCAAACATATTTTTGTACGCATGCTGCTCAACTCGAGCCCCGTACCTTGGGTGTCTCTGTAACCCCTCTATCTGCAACATAATAATCACAGAGATCATGATGCTATTGTACTCAAATATTTAGTATGACACTATCAACCGTGTTTAAAAAATGGTAATAAAAAATCACAAATTTTCACATAAAATGAGCTTTAACCTTTGATTTTCTCCAAGTTTGCATAAATAACAAGACTACTAAAAAAAACAAGACTACTACTCTCAGTACTTTGCCAAACTAGCCCACTCTGTTCTAAAAATCCCAAGAACTCAGTGAAACTTAACCACGAAGTTCAATAAGTGGAAAGTGAACTCAGTTAAACTCTATCAACTATTTTCATATGCGATTCTGAAGTGTACATGAAAAACTGTACACAAAGATCTGTGCATAGCACAAATATGAAAAAAAAGAGATTATCAATAGCAAGTTTAATTCACTTTCCAAATTCAATTCAATTTCACATAACATGAATTAAAATGTGTTTGGAAATATCTTATTTTATCAAACTATTGTTGCTTTTGTCTTTAATATATGTATTATCTATATTTAATACAAAACAAGTTTAGCCGATTTCTCCGCAATTAATCAAGAGATAGATCCTTACTTATTTTCTTGACCAATCCCGAGTTTTAGACCCTTGAGCCCACTAGAATTTATGCACATCATAACAAGGATTATACAGTAGATTTATTCTTAAAGAGGGTTTGGGATTATACCTGGAACCTTTTCTTCACCACATCAAGTGGATGACAAACAAGCTTTGCACACGTCCCAGCTAGTAACCCACAGATGAAAAGCTGGAAACTTGAAAGGCTATGATCAGTATCAGTTCGAGTTGAACTGGAGAGCCTGTGATGGTTCCATGCCTACATAGCAGGAAAAAAATGCATCAACATATGTATGTGAAAATTATTGACATAGCTGCAAGCTCACCCAGTAAGATGTAGAAAGATAATTTCACCAGACTTTTTAGAAGATAATTTTAGCAGGTCACATGAGAAGCATCCAGTCTATATACACATATTAACATAGAAACTAGAACCTTACCACTGTCCAGCGCTTAAACGTGTCATAAGTTCCGAACTGCAGGCCGGCATAAGGAATGATTTCAACCAATGTTGGTGACAATCCAGCATACATACCTCTGAAGCCACGAGTCTTGATTATGTCAGCAAATGCAGACCTCATGGTTGGATAAACCTATGTAGTGATTAGGAACTATTAATGATATACTCAATTGACCAAACACAAAAAGGAAATTTTGTGATTAAACCTAGGCGAATATTAATGTTGAACCAAACTTTTGCCAGATAAAAAACGAGATTAGTTGAATCTATACCTTTGGTTCACCCTGTGAAGCTAATATGGTCCGTACAAGATCGAATGGATATGATCCAATGGTGGCTGCACACCCTGCTAATGCCCCACTTACGTAAGACAAATAAGGGCTTATATGAGAGTGATCCTCTGCATCACAAGAAAGCAAGAAACAAGCCATGACATGTAACTTAGTGGCAGACACCAAATAGGAAGAAATAATAGTGCCATTTTTATATAGTTTTAGCTAGAACCATCATCAACCAATGCATAAACTATAAACAAACATTTGCCCACAAATTTCATTCATCAAGATAAGAGTACCTGTTCTAGTAGATCCACTTGCTAATGTCTTCAATTTGTGTAGAACTGTGAACTGTATGGACGTGTATGGCATAACCATAAGTAATGCAGGGACATTCCCACGCCAAAAACCCTGTCATAAAACATCAACTTGCATAAGTTTTCAAGGAAAACCTTTCAGGAAAGCTAAAAAAAATATCCAGATAACTATAGCATCATTGTTATATGACAAGTTTCACAATGTTCGAATTGGTACATAATAGTGGATCCCACCTATTAGATCCAGATAAATTAATGCATTAAAGACACAAGGGCTTCTTAGACCACAATAAAGAAGGATCTAAAAGGTACCAGAAGTATTGTTTGAAGGCATGAAAAGGGTTGAATGTATTAGACGTGGGCCACCATCTTAGATGGAGTTTGACCGTCTCACTGCAACAATCATTTGAGTATTTCACAAATCTTCAAATTCTGTACATGAATGATTGCAGGTTAGATTAAGTTTTGATTTGGAAAACCTAGAGATCTTGTCTCAACAATTGTTGCATGGATTTGTTTCTTGATATAGTGAGTTGCATAGAATCGAAGGTTGCTAGGTTGCTTAGAAGTACACTGGAATATGGGTTGGCACAGATCTTGTCCTCACTAAAAGAGCAACGAATTGATGGCAGGTACTATTTAACATCAGAAGGCTCAAAGAACAGATGCACTGTGTAAGTAGCAATATAGTCCCATTGACCACTTCAAATTTTTTTATCAAAGATTTGGAGATAATTTTAGTTTGAATAGAATATTTATATGCCTGTGTTGAAGCTCGAAGAAAAATGCAACGGCTTTCCAGATGTGGGAATAGATAGCTGACGTCAAAAAGAGTGTTCTAAAAATCGCAAAACTCCCTGAGTTCTCAGGAAACGTGAACTCCCCCGAGTTCTCGTTGGAGCTTAACCATCTGATAAGTGAAAATGGGTCAAAAACAAGAACTCGATCAAGACTTTTGGCCGACCCTGAGTTTTAGAATCTTGATAAGATCTAATAAAAATATTTGATAGATTACAAAATTAGGAGAAAGGATTTAGAAAGTTATGTGATATTTTTGTCTTAAATATATACTATATATTAATATTTTAATAGAAACCGAGTTTTGCCGATATCTCCCCAGGTAGCCTCAACAAGCTTGGCTGATCACGAGTTTTAGAGCACTGTCAAAAAATAATTTTTCTCATTGATGCAAATTACAATTTTGCTCAATAACGTCTTGGTTGATTGACAGTGCCATGTAAGAAATATTGAACGCGGACACTGACTCTTAATTGTGTGACTTGATTGAACAAACCCTACGCCCATTAAAAACCCAACTGAATAACGTTCAGATCTAATTTGAACACAATGCAAACCTCTGGTGTACCAAAATGGCCTTTCAACTTGTCATACATAAAATATCACTCTTTGACAGAATATCCAATTGTAGATATCAGAAACAAGCTACTGCATTTTTCAGAAATTAAAATTATTCTATAGAAATTGTCATGTATGCTTTTGGGCTCTGTACATTCACACATGTATTATAAATTATTCTATAGAAATGTCATAAAATTATGCAGGACAATGACAACAAATTCATACATAAACAAAAAGAATATTCCACTTCATTTTGAAGTTTATTCCTAGGCAAAGACATTAAATCAACACTATCAAAGTTTAACATCATAATCAGTTATATGTTCTCCAATACAGATAAAGCCAATTAATCAACGAAAAACTACTGAGAACGTGCTAATCCCATGCTAAAAGCTCAATAATTCAATGTATTGTTAACAGCCCAGTTTAACAGCTACTGGCTGAACTTTTAACTAATAAAATAATAAGTTTAATGCGTTCATCAAAAGAGTAGTTAACTGGGAAGTGAAAAAAGAATCAACGTACGAATTTGTAAATCAGTGTCAAAGAAATCAGAATCAAATTTAGCCATCATACCCGTAAACCTTCTTCTCTAAATATATCCTTTGTCGCTTGATACATTCCTGTGTATTTGGATGGCCTAGATAAATTTTGACGAACCAGAGCCCATGAAGTTGTGGGCTCCAGTTGAACCTGTCAACATACACCATCAAAAAATTCTTGTGAGACCAGTTTCGAAAGTAAACAAGGGGATGCATGTAAAACAAACATTCATGCATTCTTCTTATACATCATTCACTTTAGACACAAATCCCCATTCACAACAACAAAAAAAGCATGTATTCCATCTTGAAGTTACCTACAAATAATTACTTACATAGCAAAACCATGACAAAAAATCAACTTATTTGTAATAAAATATGAAATATTAATACACATCAAAAAGAAACATTATGACTAAATTCTATGTAACGCCGAAAAAATAGTCCATAGCAGAACAGCACATAACAGAGACACTCTTACAAGCAAAATAACACAAAACCATTTTAGGAATTGAGGATGGTATCAAGATAGTGAATCAAAATTTGACCTGGAATCTGATTTTAATAACATCAAGGGGAGATGTCACTGTCCGAGATATACCGCCAGCAATAGCCCCAGCAGTAGCATCTACCATCGCACGCTTCAGCTGCCCCGGCTCTTCCATGGAACTCTTTCTCAGGTTACCCTATGACCTAGCAATCCACCCCACAGACATAATCAATTTCAAATCCTTCACTGATATCAATTGCATACATATTTCCACACACACACACACACACACACACAAAATGATATCAAGCCTCGAGGGGATAAAAGTAAAACAGGTAGATGATGTAAATTGTTAAAATGAACAAATAAAGAAAGTCCACAGATCAAGTTGCATGTGAATGCAAATATGAAAAATACCTGAAAATATGAAAGGGGCAGCCAGAGAGAACAGAGGCCATTGAATACTATATGCGGAACTGTGGAAGGTAAGGATATAAAGTGAGAATTAGATTATGATGGAAAGAAAAGGCAGCTTGCGTGTCACGCACATCTGGAAATTGATCATGACAATATCATGACTGAAACCTGTTACTTTCATTAGGTTAACTCCTAAACCAAAAAAAGTACATGCACATTTAACTTACGTGGGTACATATGACACTTCTAATATCATTATATAAAATAATAAATTGCCTCCAATTAATTCACAATCCATACCGAAAGAAGACCAACAAGAACAAGAGGTATCATCCTTCACAATCCCAGTACCCCATCTCTCCATTCTTAATTGGTTTTCAATCATTACTAATTTGGGTTCCTAATTATTAAAACCAAAACGATAATATTTTTTACACCATTCTCGGATCAGACCAAAATTAATGGAGGCATAAATTCAAAATTATATATCTTAATCTACCCCACAATATAGCCCGAAATCTTTGCCACTCCAAATTAACCAAATAATCGATCAAAAAAATGAATACCTAACTAATACACACACGGACTCATCAAAAAAATTCACACACGGGCCAAACACCTGAAATCGAAGCCAAGAATTTCAGCACCAGACACCTGAAATACAAAAAAAAGAAGAAAAAAAGAATTGAAGCAATAAGATACAGGACAACAGATAAGGGGAAATTCCGACGGTCAAAGAAAGACAAATTACCGATGAGGCGTTAGGTAAAGGTCCGGCAGCGAGTCGGATCGGAGAGAGAGACGGAGATGGAGGAGCTTGGCCGAGAGAGACGATACGAAGATGATTGTTAGGGTTTTGTTCTGTAGGTTGGCTGATGATATTTACCGTTTTTATTTTTGTTTATCTTAAAAAATAACGTTTAAATGGTTAAATCCTGTCCAGATTTTGTTGGGATAATACAAATTCTATTACTTTTTTATTTATATAAAAATTTGTTTTTATTTAATATATAGCTGATGTTAATTGGGAAGTGTCCAAGTGGTTTA
>JAYMSU010000890.1:0-11850 GCA_036897765.1 Erodium chrysanthum | reverse complement strand
CTGATAATATTTGGAACGTTTGTGAAGCTAAATAAAGTTTTTAAACAACTGTGTAGTCATGTGTTATTTACGAAAACATTTGTGTAGGTAAACGTAATTATCCCAAAAAAATAATAACAAAACATAATATTACGATAAGGCTTTGGTCAAAATGTCACCCCCGAACCAAAGTAGGGTTGAGCAACAAGCGCCACTACGCTACTAAATCTCAGCTCAACTGAACTGAGTCAATGAGGATAAAAAGGGGGGCCCGTCGTTTCAGGGGGGAGGCTGCTACTCTTTCCGGCGATGCCCGATTCGGAGGCCAAGGTACTGTCTTTCGTCACCCCCAATCCCAAATTTCAAAAAAACCCCAAACTCATCCGAGCCCAGATGGTCCTGAAAATGAGAAAAACCCCAACTCGTTGACCCGTCTTCTCTCCGACTTCGATCAAATGCTTAGATCCGAACCATTGCCTACAATCTACGAATTCACCAGAGTCCTCACCATTCTGAGCAGAATGGGACACCACTCCAAGGTTCTTTACCTTTATAGAGAAATGGGTTTAAATCGTGTTCCTTTTAATTTGTTTGCTCTCAACGTTATCATCAACTCTTGCTGTCGCTTGAATAATGGTTTTGGTCTTGGTTATGGTTTCGCTCTGTCTGGAGCCATTGTTAAATATGGGTTTAAACCTGATGCTGTAACATTTACTCATTTGATTAAAGGCCTGTTTTCGGAGGGTAGAGGTAATGATGCCCTCAGATTGTTTCATATGTCGACTGAAGTCTGTAGGCCCGATGCAGTCACTTATTCAACTGTAATTGACGGGTTGTGCAAGACGGGTGATGTGGATTTGGCTATAGGGCTGTTCAGAGATATGAAGGGTGGAAGCTGTAGTCCCGACACAGCCATCTATAATTCAATCTGTAATGGTCTTTGCAAGATTGGAAGGGTTGATGTGGCTTTCAGTTTCGTGTGCGAAATGGTTAAGAAAGGTGTTCCGGTTGATCAGTTTACCTTTGCCTCTCTGATGAAGGGCCTGTTTGTAGAGGGTGAAGCTAATGAAGCGGTCGAATTGTTTCGCATGATGCCTAGAGAGTTGAACGGGGTTCAGCCTAATCTAATTATTTGTTGCACTGTAATGGATGGTTTATGCAAGGCGGGAAATGTGGTTGCGGCTATTAAGATGCTAAGATATTTGAGAGGAAGCTATAGTCCAAATGTAGAGATATATTCTGCAATCATTGATGGTCTTTGCAAGAATAGAAGGGTTGATGTGGCTTTTAGTTTTATGGGTGAAATGGTTAAGAAAGGTTTGGTACCAAATCTTGTTACTTATTCCACTCTGATTAAGGGTCTCTTTTTGCAGAGTGAAGCTAATTCTGCCCTCAGATTGTTTTACAAGTTAACTAAAGGTGAGAGAATTTATCATCCAGATGTTCACACTTACAGAATTGTCATTGATGGGTTGTGCAGGATGGGTAATGTGGATATGGCTATTGGGTTGTTCAGAGATATGGAAGGTGGAAGGTGTAATCCCGACATAGCGATCTGTAATTCAATCTGTGCTGGTCTTTGCAATATCAAAAGGGTTGATGTGGCTTTCAGTTTCATGGGTGAAATGGTTAAGAAAGGTGTTTTGCCCGATAGTATTACCCTTGCCACTCTGATTCAGGGCCTCTTTTTGAAGGGTGAAGCTAACGTGGCGCTTCAATTGTTTCACAAGCTGCCTAGAGTTCTGAATTGTGTCGAGCCTAATCTATCTACTTACAGAATTGTAATTGATGGTTTGTGCAAGATGGGAAATGTGGTTGCAGCTATGGACATGCTCAGACATATGAAAGGAAGCTATAATGCAAATGTAGAGATGTATACTTCAATCATTGTTGCCCTTTGCAAGAACGAAAGGGTTCCTGTGGCTTTCAGTCTTATGGGTGAAATGGTTAAGAAGGGTTTTATGCCAAATCTTGTTATCTTAACCACTCTGATTAAGGGTCTCTTTTTGCAGCAGAAACCTAAGTCTGCTGTCAGATTGTTTTACAAGTTAACCAAAGCTGAACAAATTTATCAACCGGATAAGGTCGCTTATGGAGTTGTCACTAATGGGTTATGCATGACGGGAAATGTGGACATAGCTATTGCACTGCTCAGAGATATGGAAGGAGGAAATTGTAAGCCAAATGCCAAAATATATACAACTATCATGGATGGTCTTGTGAAGAAAAAAAGGGTTGATGAAGCTTCCAGCTTACTAGAGGAAATGGTTAACAACGGTGTTATGCCAGATTGGGTAACATATAACGTAATGTTAAATGGATTTTGCATTGTTGGGAGGCTTAATGAGGCACGGGAACTCTTCAGACAACTTTCTAGCAAAGGTGTCCAGCCTAATGTTGATGCATATAACACAATGATACATGGGCTTTGTCAAGAGGGATTTCTAGAGGAAGCTAAGGAATGGCTGCTGAAGATGGAAGAGAATGGATGTAAACCAGATGAAGTGACTCTCAATACAATGTTATCTGGATATGAAAAATGGAACGAGAAAGATGGAGTGAGGAACATTCTACAGAAGATGGTTGAGATGAAATTTTCTCCACACAGCTCTTCCCTATCCAAGGTGGCGGCTGGGAGCTGATAAACCAGATCACAAGCTAGTGCATCACTTTAGGTCTGCAGATAATATAATTCATCTACATAGCCATGGTTCTTGTTTGAAGAAAGCAACTTGACTCTTCAAAACAATCCATTCGAACATGTTCTGCATCCCCATGTGTTTTTTTCTTGTCGCCCCAGGTGGACCGACCCTAAACCAAGTAAGTGTCCATAATACATCTTTTGCTTTTTCATTGAATAATTTGGAAGTAAAACAATGTTTATCGGTATCTGATTCACTGTTTCCATGTTCTTGCCTTTCTCATCATTTTAAATAGGGTAGTCTGGAGCAAAGTGCAGCTAATACAGACACCCCTAATCAAGTTTCTGCAGTTTTCTTCTCAATGATCCTGCAAGTCATCGTGATCCCTAATTTTTTGCCTCATGAATCTGTAATAACTCCATCCATCATCTTGTCATAGCCAATTATTGATGGTGACATGATCTTGTCTTGGGATAATGTTTACTTTGGTTCTCAATGTTCTTTTTCTGGTGATCACTGTACAAGGTTCATTGATATGATTGTCACGGAAGATTGTTAGGAAATAATTGCACAGCTTGTACTAGATTACTTGGATGATAAATTCCCGTTCAGGTTACTGACAATTGAACATGAAGATCAAGTTGAGTTATGGTATAATTGTGTCGTACATTTTTGTCATTTAATCTTACATATAGCTTTGATTGATTCAGATGACATTGGTTCAACAGTACAATCTGCTTCAGATAACTTTGATATTGTGTTCTACTCACAGATCTGACCATTGACTATTGAATGTTTATACATTATGACTATTGTTGCCACAGAACAGAGAATAATATAAAAGGTAATGCGCAAAGTACTACACTTGTTGATGTCTGAATTATTATTTGGCTACATGGATGGATTATAGTCAACACATTCAATAGTGCAATAAATTGTTGAAGACTTGAAGTGTGTTTCTTTGCATCTATGTCTGTGCTATGTAGCATTTTGCTATATATTTCTGATTTCTATCAGGATTTCATGTGGTCTATGTTATGTAGCATTCACGTCTGTGTTCTGTTGAAGGAGTTCGTAGTGAAATATATCAAACATCCTGTTTCATCTTTGGTGTTCCCCAGAAACTCGATACAGGTCTTAAAATGTTGAAGAGATGTTAAATTGTCAAGTGAAGATAGAATTTTGCTGGCAGCTTATGAGAAACAAACCTGAAGAAAACTCAAGTCCTAGAATCAAGGGTAAAATTTTGAAGCCTTAGATTTTGGTAGTATCCAAAGATGATTGAAGAGAATCATATTTGGAATGACTCGACCTCACAGTGTACTCTGCGACGAGCTGTGCAAAAGATGATGACTTGTTCTCCAACAACGTTGTGGGGGAATCATATTCCTCGATGAGCCCTGAACAAGGTTAAGAGCATGTATAAACATAAACTCATGCACGAACGAACGGATCACAAACGGGACTAACCTTGGTTTAGAAGCAAAACCATATCACTATCAATAACTGATGTTATTCTGTGTGCAATGGTTATGACAGTACAATCCGAGAAGTGTTGCTTAAGGGTTTGTTGGATCAGATAATCAGTGGCTGTATCGACCGACGCTGTTGCTTCATCAAGCACCAGAACCTTAGTTTTCTTGAGGAGTACTCGGCCTAAACACACCAGCTGCCTCTGTCCCATGCTCCAATTCTCTCCATTTTCACTAACTGTATCACTCCAACAAAACCAAGTCAACACTATTGTTCAGAAGCTCAAGCCGATGAACCGAGGGCTCTAGATGTGGAACATTTCAATACTGTTGCATTACACTACGAACGTGTACCATCCAGTCTAATACAGCTGGGCTATTTGAGAGGTAAAAATGATTTTTTGCAAGAAAAGAGAAGGGTTAAAATGATAATAAGACTGAGCTAATAGAAATGACCAAACAATAAGAATAACGTAAGGGGAATTGGGTGGGTGAATTACATTTTAATATACGTGATAGTACATTATTGGTCGAATTAATTAGTCTTAAGCTATTAGTCCATATTAAGGTTAATAGAAATAACAGAAATAACCAAATTTAGGTTAATCGAAATAACCAAAAAATAGAAATAGTCCATACCAAAGGAATTGAAGGGGTGAATTACATTTTAACATGCGTGGCAGTGCATCATTGGTCGAATTAATTAGTCTTAGGCTATTAGTACAAATTTTCTCAAGACAGCTTAAGCACCCAGACTAATAACTATCTCAAGCTCTAATGCAGACATGGACTATTTTTTTTATTTAAATTTTGATCAACGCAACGCAGTATCTTGGACCTAACCTGACATACTCGAGATAGGGTCAACGGTATCCAAAACTGAATCAGTAGATCAAAACAGACATTCTACTGCCGCCGACCCCACCTCACGGTGAACCCGACTTTACTATAGTTGCCTTGCTACAACTTTTCACCCTTTCTAGTGAGCGACTAAGAAACCTTAATGTCTCACTAGAAAGTTGTAAACGTGGACTATTAATCCAGATTTTTCCAATTTTTGAGTCTACCGGACAGATTAGTTTGCATTGGAGATGCTCAAAGACCATAGGATAAATGAGAAACAAGAATCAAACCCTTTGAGTAGAGCTTTCCTTCCTTGCTCCTCACTTCCTCCCCAAGTTGGCATTTGTCTAGAGCCTAAGCAATTCAAAAGATAGTTCAGTAAGCCGAAACAGAAACCAAGATTCTTTGCTGGACCTAGAAAGTAGGAACTGAACTCACCTCCCATATGTGTTCATCAGTGTGCTCTTCAAGAGGGTCAAGGTTGCTTCTTACAGTCCCATCAAACATGGTTGGATCCTGCGGAATAATGCTCAGTCTCAACCGCAAATCATGGAGCCCGATTGAGCAAATATCGATGTTGTCAATCATAATATGACCGGCAGTAGGCTCAACAATCCTAAAAATAGCCTGAATGAGAGTAGATTTGCCACTGCCAGTCCTCCCTACTATGCCGGTTCTCAATCCTCCAGGGAAAGTGCACGTGAGACCTCGCAATACAAGTGGCATGTGTGTTGCATATCGAACCTATAGATACAAGGCCATAGAAGTTTCATACCGAATAAGAATGATTGACAAAACAACACAATGTGTATCATCATACCTGCAGATTATGTATGCCAATTTCTCCACATGATGGCCAAGAACCATCTGGACGGTTCTCTTCTATCAGCAGCGGAGGCTCACTAGGAATCGAGGAGTACTGAAGCATTCTTTCAACCGATATAATTTTATTCTCCATTTTGCAGAGGTTCATTATCACCCAAGCTTGTAACATATTCAGGTTCAGCCCATACGTCACTCCTAAGCCAGCAATGCCTTTGAAAGCAACCAAGAAGAAAATGTATCACAAGTTATATATTCACAAGGAAGTGGAGGACCAGAGTTCGAACACTGGTGTAAGCGGGTCTTATGGATAAGAACCATAAGCTATATATTCACAAAGGGTAAGGGTTGATGATGGAGAATACCTGGATCGATGAGTCCATCTGGAACAGAGATCAAGAACACTAGAAAAAAGGCAAAAGTGATTGAAGATAACATATCCATGCGAAAACAAAGCCATTGCATCGCACCAGCAATATGGAACATGGGTCGATTATATGCATCCATGAGCTTCATATTTGTTTCCTTGAATCTTGACTCTTGATCAAAGCTCCTGATAGTTGTTGATCCCGAGATTGATTCAGCAAAGTGTTGTATGACAGGAGCTTTGCACACTCCTACCAACCGAGATAGTTCTCTTGCTGCAGGTATGTAATGTTGCTGTGCATAGATAGTATCAACTTGTGAGGACACCTCACAAGAAAAAACCTAAAGAAGAACTGTATATAAAATCTTATACCTGACACAATATGCAGATTGCAATCACGGGAATGAAGATAGCGAAGATCTCCCAAGCAACCTGAGACATAACTGCAATAACTCCAAGGAGCTGGATCATTGAGAATGCAAATACTGCAACTCTATGAGCAATGTATGTATCAACTGCACTTTGGTCTGTGGAAGCCTATTTTGAAAGGACAAGGAAGTGAATCAAAAGCTATATGTATACATTGCTTTCGAATTGCTATATAAGCATATATACTAACCCTGTTCAGAATCCGCCCACACGGGGTGGCATCAAAAAATGACATGGGGGCACGAAAAATGCACAAGTGCATTTTGTGAAAGAGTTGAGTTGCAGTCTTCAACCCAGCTTGTGTAAGAAGTATAATTCTCACAAGAGCACAAAATGAACTTCCAATAGCTAAAGCAATGTACACAATTATTAGTGTAGATCCTTTCACTTCAGGTTTGGTGTCCTTTGACATTGGAGTTGCCCAAGTCATCCAATAATTGCTTAAGATTTGTAGAAGCTGAAACAGAACCTGTGCCAGCAATATACAAGGGACAAGAGCTCCTCCATATGCAGTTGTGATAAATGTCCAATACACTGAGAACCCTACACTTCCTTTCTCTCTTTCTTCAGCTTGAACAAGCTGTCCTTTCTGAACATCTTTGCTATCTTCTTTTTTGGGAACCTTCATGGCACTACTCCCATTGCGGGGAGCTTCAGAAGCTGGAGTTATGTCTACAGAATCAAGTGCTGATAAAGCTTCCTTATGTGCACCCACAAGTTCCATAAAATCAGTTCCTGTATTCAGAATGTCATGGTACTTTCCACTCTGTGTAATCACTCCATCTTTCATAACCTAACAACAAGAGAAATTATACAAACTGGACTCAGAATGTCATCGTGCTTTCCAGTTCTAACGCTACTAGACTTAGTCACCAACTCAAGTTGGCCCAGTGGTTAAGTACTCCTTCCAACACAATGAAGGACAGAGTTCAAACCCTGGTGAAAACAGTCTTATGGATAAGAACCATAAGTCTAGTGCTCCTTGCTTCTACATAAGCAAGTGACGCAAACCCTCATGAAAAAACACAAAGAAGGTATCGGATTTCTGAATTGCTCACCAAAATGAGATCAGCAACAGGTAAAAACTCCACCTGATGAGTAACATAAACCACTGTTTTTGAATTCAAAAACCCCAGCAAACATTCCTGCCACACACAAGTCATTTTGTATATTAGATTTTGTAAGTTTCTCTATTTTTGTATGTGTTGCTTGAAACCAAATCTACCCAAATAGTAACGAGATTACCCTGAATAGATGAGATCCTGTGTGAGCATCCACGGCGCTAAAAGGATCATCGAGCAGATAAACATCAGCATCTTGGTATAGAGCACGGGCAAGCTGTATCCTTTGCTTCTGTCCACCACTCAGATTGATTCCTCTCTCACCTATAACAGTCTGATCACCAAATGGTAGAACTTCCAAATCTTTCTCAAGACAACATGCTTCCAAGACTCTCTCATACTTTTCTCTATCCATCTCTTTACCAAACAGTATGTTCTCCTCTATCTTGCCACTTTGAATCCAAGGTGACTGAGCAACATAGGCCTTGGTCCCGCATAACCTAAGGATCCCTGATAGCTTAGGCACTTCTCCCAGGATACAAGAGAGTAAGCTTGACTTGCCTGAGCCAACAGTGCCACAAACAGCAACCTTCATTCCATGGCGGACTTTGATGTTTATACAATTCAGTGTGGGATTAGAGGAAGATGAATCCCAAGAGAATGTCCCATCAACTATCTCGATTGCTGCATCAGAACCACCTTGTGGAAGTTTCTCTATGACATCAGGAGGCAAGTCATCAAGTCGAAGAAAAGCTGATATTCTATCGAGGGAAACCTTTGTCTGAGCAATCATTGAGATGGTGTCGGGGAGATTGTAGATTGGTTCTTGAAGAATCCTGAAAGTTGCAAGTGCAGATAAGATCTTCCCAGACTCAACTGGGATCCTCATAAGCATGCAAGCACCAAAAGTGACCACAGAAACAAATGTAGGAGCACCCCAGAATACAAAGGTTGTCATGGCACCAGTGTATAGATATTTCTTCAACCATCCAGCCTCCGTGTTCCTGAGATCGACAATCTTGGACAGGAACTTCATCTCCCATCCCTGGAGCTTGAGGATGGTTATGTTCCTTAAAACCTCAGAAGTAACCTTCATCCTTGTATCTTTTGACTTCATCAACTGGTCCTGGAACTTCTCTTGGAATTTCCCCAAAGGGACATTTGCTAGCATAACAAGAATAGTTGCAACAAAAGCAGCAATGGATGCAAGTCCAAGATTTTTATACAAAATCAACAAGGCCAATGTAACTTGCACAATGACCATCCATGGATCATGCATGTACCAGCTGAAGTCACCGATCCTCTCTGCATCGACCGTCATGAAATTGATGATCTCCCCGCTGGTGTGGCTCTGCCTTGACTGGCATGAAAGGTTCAACCCTTTGTTGTAGATCATGGCAACAAGCACTGCCCGAATCCTGATCCCAATCTGTTGCAGTCTAAAGAACCAATGCCTTTGTGCCAGACACTCTACAAGCTTTGCAACAAAAAATGAAGAAACTAGAAAGTACCCTTCATTTTTAAATTCTCTCCTACCATTGAGGTATTGAACAAAGGTGTCAATAAGAAAGGGGCCAACATAAGAAGCTAGTGTATACAAGGTTGCCAGCAAACCAGTCCACAAGATTTCTTTCCAAGCTGAAAGAATCAGTGCTTTCACCAGCTTAAATGTGGTCACTCCAGAACTACTACTACCATCTGACTCAAGCTTGTTTCTAAAATACGGGAAGGAACCGGCAACACTCTCAGTGCTTGCAAGCTGAGGAACGTCCTCTAGGTCTAAGGCTTTCTTGTTACCAACACCAATTAGAGGACCCATCCATGTGAAAGTAAGAAGACTAAGAAAACCAGCAGTGGAGTAAGGAGTGACAGTATCACCCCCTCTCAACTCCTTAGACTCAACCCCATTACCTAAACCAGAATCACCATTCAAAAGTGGCTCTTCAAGAGCATCTTCATCCTTAATCTTCCCGAAGAAGACCATGTAACATAAGAATGACCCAGCTATGACAGAAACAGAATCTGACACTAGATACTGAATAGGGAAAGCAGTTTGCTTCCCAGACAGACTCACAATTCCAATGACAAGGGAGTAACAAGAAATGGAACAGAAGAAACCCAACCAGACTCTAAACAAAAATGGAAACTTTCGTTCACCCAAATTAGAGAATTTGGTATGCAGATAGAGACAAAGAGTACCCCAAGCGAGTGTTCTGAGCACAAAATCCAAAAGGGTCACCAGATTTTCATCAGACCAACCCTTCCCGTCCCAAATGAAGTAACTCAATAGACACAACACAAGATCAAACAATGAAACACCCAAGCAAACAAACAGAGTGAGCTTGTAGAACAAAACCTTTTTGCTGTTCAGGAAGCCCTCCTTCGAACCCTCACTGGGATGACCCGAGCGAACTTTGCGCCAAACCCAGGAGACGAGAAAGGCCAGCAACAAAAGAAGGTGCAAGGAACCAGAAAACCCATGGATGAAAATGGGTTTAGTGAGAAGGTGAGTACCAGAAGAAAATGGAGAGTCGGAGGAGGACATTGAGACCGAAATACCCAATTGCGGTGATGAATCGAGAAGACCCATCTCCCAGAAGATGGTTTCTGTGCGATTGGCGAGAGATGGAATCAGCACTGCAAAAGGGGTTTTCGAGGGTTTGAGGGAAGACGAAGAGTTGAGCGCATAAATACGAGAAAATGGTGGGACTATGAGTGAGAGAGATGGTCAAAGGTGGGTTCCTTGGGCGTAGGGTAACGTGGAGGGCAAGACTGAGAAGACGGAGAGAGCAAAGATGGGGAGCAAAAATGACAAAATCTTGGAGCTTTTCCAGGAAATGAAGCGATTCTGAAAAGACAACCCAGAGATAGAGAGTGATATTGCTCTATAGTCTATTCTTTATTAAAATGAAATATGTGATTATTTAAATGAAAATGTAGTTTTACATTTCAATTCTTTTTTTGATGAATTTTATATTTGAAATTAAAAAATTACGCAATCTCGATATATTAAATAGTTCCAAAACAAAAATGGATACACTTGAACGAATATTTATTAGATTTTCAAATACAGAAATAAAATTATCTTGAACGTTTTGTATTGGTTGTCAAGTTGACCATGTAAATTGTAATAGCCATGTGTTGTGTGGGCATCAAGAAATCTTAGATCAATATTGATTTTGTGGTTGGATATGTTAAGAATTTGTCTGATCAAGGGCACTAATCGAGGCTTGAGCGTGCAGTATTAACTTACTATCTAGACTATATAAGCAAGTGTACACGATCGTATTAATACAATTTATAACAGGTAAGTACCGACTTGAACACGGGGATTGTGTAGTAACATTAGCCCATGGTATTGATTTGATGCTTTTTGAGTTGGTAAATTACAATAAAAATAAATATTTTAGTTATATTCTTGATGAGCCCAAATGTGTACCTGCAAATTTGTACATTTTGACTATATTTTGACATTAATTGTCCTTTAGTTTATTAGAATCACACACTCATTTTTTGTTAGTTTCCAGTGCTTTCATTGTTTTATTTCCTTTGGTAGGTTCTATCCCGACCTTGAGGGAATTTGAGAGCTTGGATAGGTTGGGAAGAAGAAAGGACACCAAAACCTGGAGGAAAAGAAATGAAGGAGAGGAATTTATACTAAGACAATACCTTCGACGCGCGTTAGAGGCTGATGCACGCATCAGGTTCACTGCACTTTACAACACGTATCTGAGTCCGACAAACCATGTGTTGCTCGTCCAAAATGCTATTTGGCTTTTAAGTTCAAGTTTTTCCTTGTTTCTTATAACTTTTGCTACAATCCAAGTTGAGAGACCTATCATAGCGAGAATGAGGGTTTGAAAGGTCCTTGGTGAATGACTCCTGCTATTTTGCTAAGAATCCATTCACAAGGAGAGATAAGAGATTGAAGATATGGAAGCCACCATTGTTGAGTTCAAGAACTTGAGGAGGAATGTCAATAGGGAGATTGACTATCTTGGGTTACAATACCTAGTTGTAGTTTGAAATCTATAAAATCTCTTCTTCCTCATTGTATTTTTGATGGTGTATGTGTTAGAGGACATTATTCCCATGGTTAGGGAGTGATGACCTTGACCATAAGTGTAGAGATATAAATATTGAATATTTATTGTTGGTATTTTAGATTAGGGTTAATTACAAATACGTTCACAAAGAATGTCTCGGATTTCAAATACATTCACAAACTTTTAAAA
>JAYMSU010000889.1:0-11852 GCA_036897765.1 Erodium chrysanthum | reverse complement strand
TGTTGATGCACCAATGTCTGTACAACACACAGAAGCATTGATGGAGGAGATGGACCACATGGTACAAGAGGAAGTTGAAATGGAAGATGTACCAGAAGAGCCAGTTGTGGACATAGACAGCTGTGATAGGAAGAATCCACTTGCAGTTGTTGAGTATATCGATGATCTATACAAATTCTACAGGAAAATTGAGGTGATTATAATCTATAATCTCTACTATAAGTAAGTTTTGGTAATCTATCACTGAACAGAAATTTGACCTCAACATTGAAATGTTATAAACTTGTAATGGTGAATAGGTTAACCCTTACGTTTATTTTTCAGTCATCAATCAAGTTGTATTTGGATTGATGTTAGTAGTCAGTGGCTTGTTAAACATAGGTTAGATTGTCAAACCCTTCAAGGCTGGAGAAGGTCTTAACTATTTAATTGATATATAGACCAATCAAAATTCTTTACTCTTACTTAAGCACTTTCTGAATTTTGAATTTATAATTGTAGGGTTCGAGCCGTGTCTCAGAAAACTATATGGCACACCAATTTGACATCAATGAGAAGATGAGAGGAATTCTTATTGACTGGCTCATCGAGGTAAAGAAGACATTTGTATTTGGCTAAAAATGATGCATAGTCAATGAAATTCGGGATTCGTTCACTAACAGCTTTTCTGGCATGGACAGGTGCACTACAAGTTCGAACTGATGGATGAGACCTTATATCTTACAGTCAATCTCATTGACAGATTCTTAGCAGTTCAAGCAGTGGTAAGGAAGAAGCTCCAGCTGGTTGGGGTTACAGCCATGCTTCTTGCATGCAAGTATGAAGAAGTTTCAGTTCCTGTGGTGGAAGATCTCATTCTCATTTCTGACAAGGCTTACACCCGAAATGAAGTTCTTGAAATGGTATATCATTATCAGCTGATACAACAATTATGATCTTGTCAATTATGAACTTGTCTAACATGATTCATGCTTTCCAGGAGAAGTTGATGGTTAATACCTTGCACTTCAATCTGTCTGTTCCCACTCCATATGTGTTTATGAGGAGGTTTCTAAAAGCTGCCCAGTCTGACAAGAAGCTTGAGTTGCTGTCATTCTTCATCATTGAGCTTTGCCTGGTAGAGTATGAGATGCTCAAGTTCCCATACTCCTTGTTAGCTGCAGCATCAATTTATACAGCTCAATGTGCTATCAGTGGAACAAAGCAGTGGAGCAAGACCAGTGAGCAGCATACTACTTACTCAGAAGAACAGCTTCTGTAAGTTTATACCTATCACATTCCTTGTTAAGATGCTAGAGTAGAGACTGATGATGGTGCTTTATAATAATGCTTACTCAATCGGGTTTTGTCTCTTGGGTGTGTAGGGATTGCTCGAGGCTGATGGTTGCTTACCATCAGAAGGCAGGAACGGGGAAGCTAACGGGCGTGTTCAGGAAGTACAGTACATCTAAATTTGGTCATGCTGCAAATAACAAACCTGCTGACTTTCTCTTGGAAGCCAGTTAGAGGAAGAACAAGGAGAGACTAACTTTAATCTAGTGTGTAGTCATTTGGGTGCAACAATTCGAGCAACAGAAGTTGCGTCTCTGGGAGCAAACATACAATGATGATCTCTGGCCTTTCTTCATACTTCCAAATCAAGCTTTGTTATGGTAGTATGTTTTATTGAACAAACAATGGAGGGATTTGATCTATTTTGAACAGATTGTGTTGTGAATAATGATTAAATCACACCATTCATTTACAAGATATATATGTTTGTGTTTTCAGATTCACAGAAAAGAAACGCTGTTCCATATCAGAATGAAGTTATCATATCAGTAAGCTTTGGTAAATTTCACTGTGAAGAAAGGACCTGAAATGAACCAACATTACCATGGACCCTTTGGACTTTATTTAGAGACACTCTTGACTTATGACACAAATGAATGGGCAACTGATATGGGGAGGCCTTAGAGTTAGAGATATTCTTCACTGATACACCAAATTAACCAGTATATTAAAGATATTAAAACTGTTGTGAAAATTCCAGCTCAATTACTTAGATTCATACAACACCAGACTTGAGAGATTTGTAATATATATGTTATTAATTGTGAATGCATGCATCCCTTGCCATACTTGGCAATCTTATTACCATTAAATAGAATATACAAAAGTAGTTACATATGAGAGAGTGTATATGAAGAGGTACACAGGGAGTTACTAATATGGTTCCTAACAATATACATGTCATTTGTGGCTAAACAGTTTACTCAAAAGGAACATCAGATGCAAAGCAGTCAATACCATATTCACATTAAGGTGAGTTCTCAGAATGTCAGAGAACTTCTCCCAGGAAACACACAACTAATTACTGCTCCTATGATCCGCTAATACCATTATAGTTTTCAAAAACCAGAAAATGATGATCTTTTAGCACACTGATATGGAAGGACATTCTCATCTGCTCGGTCAGTCTTGTGTTTTTTCTTCACTAATCTCATCTGCTTGGATGTCTTTTGACTTAATTGGCCCACCATTCTCTGGAGTTGATTTCAAGACATTAGAAGCTGATGCTTTCCTGACCTTGGGAGCTGTTTCAATACCCTTAGAAGCCGTTTCCACAACTGTTTCTCGGGCACTCTTAACCTCTGTCGCTATTTTCTCTTTGACACCTACCACATCACTTATAGCGCCTTCTTTACTTTCTTCAACTCTATAGTAAACCTTTCAAATATTCAAAAACAAGAGGATTGTTACCAATAAAGTTTGCATAAGAGTTTAGAAATGAGAATAAGAATCACTTCAATTTGTGTGTATATTAGCTTCGTTTTGGTTCTCATTTTCATTCCCTAACCATTTCATAGGCACATGTGGGTTCCCATTTTTAAAATGGGAACGGAAATAGGAAAGTGCGAGGGAATGAGAATAAACATAAGAAATTTTCATCTCCCTTATTTACACACATAGGCTAAAAAGACGAGACCCTATCTGTCCTGACTCCTGAGTGGGGTTCACACTTCTTGCCATTGGTAACCACCTCCTCTGTGCATTAGTCTAGTTGGCACCATAAGATTAGGCCCAAAATGTCTTGGAGCATTCATTATGATGTGGAAATCTTAGTTCGGTACTATAATTGTCATTTATGAAAGTGTCCAAAGGAGTCATACCACACATGTACGAGCAGGAGAAAGCACTTTGAAGGAGTTGGGGCGATTGTTGAAATTGGTCTCTGGAACTCCAGGTGTTCCTTCTGGGGATGTGAAATGGTCTGCATCATGACCCACCTATCACAACAAACAACTCACCATGTCATACAATGCTAAAGAGTAAGCAAAGACTTGAAACAAAGGGATCCTTACTCTGCCATGTCCACCAAACTCCAAAGCATCGCTATCCAATGCAACTCGATACTTCCCTGGTAAATCACACCCAATTTTGTACCTGTTTATACATACCAGAGTATATATAAGTCACTTGAATCTAAACAAACTTATACAAATTGCTATAATCAAATGCGAGCAGCAAACGTTCACATGTCCTCAGCAAAATATAAGAACCCAGTATACATTAAGCAAACATACCCATCATATGTATTCTTTGGATGGAAGTTGAAGACAAAAATCAGATCTCCCCGCTCAAAGACGATAACCTATAATGCAAAATGTTTTTAAGTCAATTAACACCATCAAGCAGAAATAATAAAAATTTGTCGACTTCAACACAGTTTTTAACTCTAAAAATGGACTGATCAAGAAAAGTCTTTGGTCTCATAGCCATTGGTTTTCCAAATTCAGTTAACTAGTAGGTGTATTAGCAAAAAAAAAATTAAAAAAATGCCTGCCAAAAATATTTATTTCATCTAGTAATCCAAAATAAATAACATCTTATTTTTAGATTATTTCACAGGTATATTTTCTTTTGACTTTATAATATAGTAGAATATATGCACATTGATTCAAAGGTCTAACAAAGAATTTAATAGTAAACAATACTCTAGTTGAAGATACAAGGCTACCACTGAAGAGCATCTGTACCTTATCTTTTTCATTGGTGCTGCTCACTATCTGTTTCGTTGATGCAATGAATGAAAATGTTTCATCAAGCAGGTTCATGGCTTTGTCAAATGCATTCATGAACTGAACAAATTTCCAACACATGAGAAAGAAATAATCTACTAGAAGGCGGGAATGAAAAAATAATCCCCCCCAAAAATGTTTGATAAATGTTCTGAAGCAAATCATTCACCTTGTATCTTAAGTAATCTGTATCAACCAGGTTCCATTGGCGTCTGCATTTATCATAACTCCAATCATTGCCATCTCGTGGGAAGTCAATCCACTCAGGATGGCCAAACTATAAGTCATTTAAGAAAGCTAATCTCATAAATCATTATACTTGTTAAATATTCAAGAAAAAAAATAAATGTACATGTTTGCATTGTTATACTCCAAAATAAAAATGCATTTCCCGTATGATGGAAGACTAGAAAATCTAGTCCTCTAGGGGAACTTGTTCTCAGTTATTTAGTTTGTTCACATGATTCTTATTACATACCAAAATTGGGGAATGAACTTACAGCATTAAATCATAATCACATACAAAATAAATAAAAAACATGTAGGCTGATTGTTTCAGGCTTTTAGTTGTTTGTCTCCTGTGTTTTTAGCACATCTTTGACCAATATGAGAAGACTAATAGATGGACATGATTGGATCAAAACTTATTTATAAATTATATTCCATGAGTTCCAATTTTCTTAAAGTCCCCTCAAATTAAAACTTCAATAATGGATCATTGTCTGTTGACAGGTAAAGAGGAACTAAACTTCTTACCTCATTTCCCATGAAATTCAGGTACCCCTCACCTCCTAGAGCCATGGTTATAAAATGTATCATCTGCAAGAGATAATGAACTATCAAAATTGTGTATAACAGTGTCTGGCATAAAACATTTGGGGCCTAAATCCTACTAATAGTTGTGTATAACAGCAAAATTATACACTTCACCATACCAATTCTGCAATACCTTCTAACCATGCATATGGAGAAAATAAGGACCACATACTCGGATGGTTATGGACCAGATGAACCATAAAAGCAACCACAATTCACAGAAAGCATCCACAACAATCTGGGTCAGAGCGAACCTTGTGCAGTGCTATCCCTCGATCAATGACAGGAGAAGCCTCAGTTAAACAAGACATGCCAGAATACATTTCTTTATCCATTAGAAGAAAAGCAATAGTCTTGTCACCCACAATGGCCTGCATAATGCATCAGAGGAGAAACCATAACAATGGCAGGGATCAGTAATCAGTTGGTAAACAAGTAACGGAATCAAGCATTTTACAGAGAACATAACAAGCCCTATGAGATAATGCAACAAAATGATATATTTTATTGGTATTTAGAACATTTCATACCTGGTCATGACTCTCGGCATATGCCACACACTTTTCTGAGTATCTTCGATTTGTTAAGCTCCAAGATATTTCCTCCATTGACCAATCTTCATCGTTTTTGTTCTTTAGGTAATCAATCCATTTGTCAGGTATAGCCATTGCAAGGCGGTAATCAAAACCAACCCCACCTTCAGACACAGACCTACAAAGTCCAGGCATACCAGAAACATCTTCTGCAATTATAGTGGCATCTGGCAAGATGTTGTGAATTAAACCACTGGCTAGCATCATATAAACAATAGCATCAACATCAGCTGCCTCACTGAAATACTCATTATAATTCCCTGTAAATGAGAAGTTGATGCCATGATGCTGATAAAGCATTGAAGTTATTCCATCAAAGCGAAACCCATCAAATTTAAACTCTTCTATCCACCACCTCAAGTTGGATAGAAGGAAGCGAAGGACTTCCCAATTAGCATAATTGAAGAGTCTGCTGTCCCACAACTTATGGTAGCCTCGTTCCCCAGTGTGGAAGTACGATTCTTGTGAGCTTTGGCCGACATCAAAGCCATTGAGCCCATCAGTAACATTGTTACTTGCATGGCTATGGACAACATCCATCAAGACCCTAAGACCTAAGCTATGGGCTTTATCAATCAGATACTTAAGGTCCTCTGGAGTCCCAGATCTACTGCTTACAGCAAAAAAATTGGTGACATGATACCCAAACGATCCATAATAGGAATGTTCCAAGACAGCCATCAACTGGACTGTGTTATAGTTGTTTGCTCGAATACGAGGCAGAACATCATCAGCAAATTCTCTATAAGAGTTAATGCGAGGTTCAGTACTACTCATTCCAACATGAGCCTCGTATATACGTGGGGCCTTAGGTTTCGGTGGACGAGGATTTCTAAACTGATACCTGCATTGTTAATTAAATAATGGAGATTAGTTCAGTTAAAATGGGTGAATATATGTTGATAAGTTCATTATAACATTATAATTTCTATATTAGAGCTAAGCTCTTGTAAAATCTACCACTAGCATTCTCAATTCAACTTTTCCCACTACTTACTGTAAATTTCTCCGCTCATAATGAGGATTGAGCGCAAAATGTTAAGATGTGAGCACTAATATTTCATTTGATTTCCTAATTGGTTTATAACAAATTGAGTATATTAAAAACTGTTAGATTTGATGTTGGCTCATCAAACAATTTTACTAGACCATTTAGGATAATCTCTGATCTAATGATGGTTAAATGAAAATATGAGTGAAACCTTTCTGAATGTGGGGGATCCCAATATACACCATCATATGGTGCTGCAAATCTTGCAGGGTCCACAGTGGCATACTTAATCCAAGCAGGGATTCTATCAACCCAAACTCCAGTACCATGCTTGAAGCGGAATTTGACTCTGGAATTGTGGGGAATAGCTGGATTCCCACCAGAATCAGGAATTTTGATACTCCAAACACCGAATTCATTTTTTTCCATTGTGTGGTTGGAACCATCCCAACCATTGAAGTCTCCAACAATTTGTGCTTCCCTGCAGAATAGAAAATATCACTTTTTGTTGAACAATTAAGTCAATAAAACAGAATACATAGAAAACAGACTCACTGAGCAGCAGGGGCCCATTCCCGGTACACAATGCCGCCATCTTCCCTGTTAAATCCAAATTTTAAATAGCCTACACAATGGAGAAAAAACAGGATTTTACAGAGTAGAAAAGTCAAAGAACATGGAAGGAATGCCCAGGATCCAACCAAGAGCCAAGTAAGGAACCAAGACCATAATGACCATATTAATAATAATTTCATGAGTACACACAAGTGTACATAAAAACATATTTTAAGAAAATCTTAATTAGGTGCTCATTTGAAGTATTAGTCAGACATGTTTCAGCTCCTACTTTAATGTTTACTGTTAAAGGAACTAGTATGTTGTTGCATAGAAAAACTGAAATCAGAAGACACTAAACCATCACCTAGTGAAAATTCTTCAAGACTCCCTTCATATTTCTCAATAAGCATTTTCTGATCTCCATATCTCTTCAGTCTGTATCGGAAGTGATCTTTATATGGTTCCAAGCTAGGATCTATCTTGAATATACTTAATGTTTCAACATCGTTCTCAACGGTTGCCATTTTTGCATCACGGTCTGTGGAAAGAGCCAAGATAGCAGAACTATGTTCCACCTGGCCAAAAAAAAAAGATCCAGCTCAGAATTAAAAAATCAAAATAAGTGTATTATACACAAAAAAATCTAGGAGGAGAACTGAAGGGAATAGTTATCACTCAAAAAACATATGGATGGCACCCATGCAGTCATTAAACACAATTTTGCGGGCAAGTCCAATTGTATGTAACCTTGTTCTTTTTTAGATTATCAGTTAAGGGTAGTCAAATAAACCACAAACTAACTTTAAGAAGAATTCATTCCTGACTTGCATCCACCACGGGGATAAATTAAAGACCGAATAACAATTCAGAACCAATATTTTCTAGTCGAAATTATTCAACCACAAACTAACTTTATGAAGAATTAATTCAGTCTAGGATTCTGATTACACAACCAACACATGTAAATTGAATATGGACCATAAGCTTGACAAGCAATCAAATAAACTTATAAAATAAATCCAGACAGAGAAAACTTTGCCAAACAGAATCCTAGCCAACTAATTCATAGTACACTATCACATACCCTCGGATATGTCGAGAGCGTTGGTGGAAACAGAAATTTTCTGTGTGTAGGCAACTGCAGAGATCTACAGGATATCAGAAATGGAGGTTGCCTGACACGATCGTGGTTGTAAGTTGAGACCTGCCAATAAGATTTAAGTGAAACAAAAAGAATGTATATCAGGAACAAGTGTCAGTCAGTAGCACACCTAATGTCATGCTAAAGCCTTCTGGTGAAATCAGATTGCACAATACCATGGACTTGAAAACAAAATTAAAATTTTGAACAGTACCAAGAGCATAAAAAGTACCCACTAGGATGGTAGAGATGTTTTATAGAGAGTATTTTATATGAGATATTGCACAACTCAAAAGCTTACTTGCTCATCAAAACAGACTTCATAGGGTTATAAATTTAGCATCCAATGAGACCAGGACACGAAAGTTCTCAGACATGTGAAAGTTGGCATGTAAAATGTTACTTGACAAGAACCCTTAATGACAGTGAAAAGTCAGACCATATTTTCAGATATGAGTAGGATTTCAAAGACAACAATAAGCTCTCAACCCAATCAGAACATATATATGTAGCTTAATGTTTTCTACAACTGGGGTTTCATTTTTAGTCGATCAAGTCCTTTACTTCATACTATGTTCTCCTTAACTGCATTCCAAAATCAACCACTCCTGTGAAAAATTACACACTAACAATCACTAGCTCTCTAACGTTTCAAATTCTATTCACTCTCTGATGCAACTAGTTAAGTAAATCAGAAACATTCACAGAATGACAAAAGGGTTTCATCAACAGACACAAATAACAGCAACCTCACACCAAACCAAGTTTAGATTATGACAACATCTGTACACAAGAAGCCTACAAGCTTCATAATCAGCACCCAATGCACGTTTTCAAAACCAAACTACCTAACCCCAGATGAAGATCAAACACAAAAACAAGGTTTTACAGATCAAAAGCAACGCGAACATTGAATTAGTAGAATAGGTAACACAAAAACAAGGTTTTGATGGATCAAAAGAAATGCAAACATGAATTGAAAATTTACCCTTGTGCATAATCTGTTGGAAGAATGCGACGAAAACCCAAAAACAGGAGACCAAATGACAGCACAAGCGCTAACCATCGTCACCTCCTTCAAGCTCACTCTCTCTGTACCTTTTCACTGCGACACACTTCACAATCGGAAAGCTCATTTCCAATGATTTATACACTAACACAAAATTAAATGAATCATTAACCCTTCGGACCCACCGTTCCGAAATTAACGATTTCTGATCGCTTTTCGAAGAAAATGCGGAAGCAAAGCATATGCTAATTCTACACGTGAAGCCTCCTCCGCCGTGAAAAAAATATAAAAATCGTACATTTATTTTTATTTTCCTGAAAATCTCAGCTTTACAGTTCTACCAGTTCAGTTTCACGGGGAACGATATTTTCCTGAAATCGGACGGCTGTGAGAAGATCACGCTACGTGACTTGATCGCTTCTTTCGTGATGAAGATAAAAATCTGCTGTACCTGTTTGTATTTACAAGCATTGTAACTGTCCAGTTGTCAAGCTGCTGTCTCGCCAAGTCAATAAGAGTGGGTAAATGACGAGAATACCCTGATGTTGATGATCTATGTAGGTTTACCGAAATACCCTTGTATGTGTTCGGTAATTGCAAAGGTAGCCCAATAGACCGCTAAATAAAAATATAAAACGTGTCCTCGTAATTGTTAATTGCGCAGAAGAGGAAGCAGAGAAGAAAAGGGGATAGCTAGGGTTTTGCAAAAGAGAGAAGAAAGAAGAAAGAAGCCATGAGCAGGAGCTTGGGGATACCGGTGAAGCTGTTGCACGAGGCGTCTGGGCACGTCGTCACGGTAGAACTGAAGAGCGGAGAGCTCTACAGAGGAAGCATGATCGAATGTGAAGATAACTGGAACTGTCAACTCGAGAACATCACTTACACGGCTAAGGTATTGCCTCTATATTCATCGTCTTGAGAACATTAATGTTGTTTTTTTATCTTTCTGAAACCCTATGTGTTTAATTTCAAATTTGGGGAAGTGCTGGTAGTGTTCTTTTGGTGTGTGGATCTGATGAACTTTGATTAGGAATTGTTGGGATTCGGATTAGCCCTATGTATGAGATTGTGCACCTTCAAAATCTTGTGTTGAAAGAATTGGATTAGACGTTTGGTTGGTGGGATAGTGTGGAAAAGGAAATTGTAATTTTGGATGTTACATTACTGATGTAGATGTAGGTTGAGCATGGGAGGTTAAATTTGTTTGTTGAAGTATTTAAATCTAGTGGGTACTATGTTTGAGCCATTGGTTTCATGTGGTTTGTGAGAAAGATCCTGTTTTTGATTGCTTTAAGGTTTTAACTTAGCTGCTTTTTGTTTGAAAAATCTATAGAGGGAAAGAGTCCAAGTCTTGTAAGTATAGCATATATGCACTCAGCAGATTGAGCACTTCACATTGTGGTATTTTGTAATTGTTACAAAATTGATAAGGTAGCTTACTGTTTTTTGTTGTTGTTAAAGCTGTGCTTTTCTTGTCTAGTTGTTACTCATCACTGTCTTAAACTCTTACACACATGCACAAGCCCTTTGACTCAATGTTTTCTTCTTCTGTAAAGTGCACCCTTCTCCTGTAGTATATCTCACATAGTTTCTCTTTTTGTTGTGGCACATCTCATGGTCTTCAGATTTTGAAGTCTTTGATTATGTTTTCAATTTCATTTGCATAATGTCTTCAGCTGCTTGTATATTTACAGTCTTAGTAAAGAGAGAGAATCCTGTTAGGAAAAGCGAAAAGGAGAGAGTAGTTAACAGGGGAACTAGCAGTGAGAAAAGATGTGATACTTCGTGACATATGGAGGAGATAACTTTAAATAGGATGGAGTGGAGGAGGAGAATATGGTTAAAATTCCCCAAAGGAGTTTTTTTTTCTAAAGGATTTATGTAGTTTACCCAAGGTTTGGTTGGGAAATAGTTTGGTTGCTGTTTTAGATGGTAGATCAATTTTTATGAGCTTTTCTGGTCAATTTCTATGCCCTCAACTGAAGTTTAAAAGCATGTGGTGGGGGCCTGCAATATGTAGTGCATTCACAATTAGATAACTATATTATGCAATTATGCTGGAGTTGTTTTATGAGATGATACTGGGTCTAAGCATTCTTTGTGAGGTAGGATGCATAATTATTATGGAAAAAGTTGCTCTTAGGTGAACATGAATCATTTTTGTTTCTCTTCTTGTGATTGTTCTTGTTTTCCATTTCATACCAAAACCTTATTTTCATTCTACTTACTGATGGTGCTTGAGATATTTATAAGTTCCTGATTTATCAACTAGATGTTAAAGAAGTGTTCCTCTTTGAGAATACTTCAACTCATACTATCTCCATCACAAAATATGAATCTTGCTTCCCTAATTTGGATGTCCCAAAATGAGTGTCCACTTTCCTCCTTTAAAAGATAATTATGCCTGAGGTATCAATCGTTATCATCCATTAGAACACTCCATTAGAGGTTAAGCACATGGTAGGATTCAAGGGCATCTTTGAAAGTCAGACCTTGGTTTCGCTCATCTTCACCTTTACAAAAAGTCAAATAGAACACTCATTGGGGGACAGAGGGAGGACTCTTCTTTATTGTTTACTTTCGGTTACTAATGTACCTTGGTTGGTTGTTCCACAGGATGGGAAGGTCTCACAGCTGGAGCACGTTGTCATACGCGGCAGTAAAGTCAGGTAACAAAACTACA
>JAYMSU010000888.1:0-11858 GCA_036897765.1 Erodium chrysanthum | reverse complement strand
TGACGAAATTTTTGACCGTTGAATAGCGTATTTTTCAAGGCAGGTCTAGTCTCTATCAGCATCGTCCACTTGGCGGGTTTTAATTGGTTGAACTCGGATAATCCCCGTCCGCTAGGGGCAGGACCCACACAAAACGCCGGTCCCAGTGCTGACGTGTACTACGCTAAAATTAAATTCCACGTAAAAACAATAGAATATTCGACTGAAATGAATTAGATTTAAAAATAGAAAAAACGTAAACAAAAATCGACAACGCTGTGTGGTCCATCAAATCTCTCCCTTTCTTCTTTATTCTCTTTTATTCACTTCGATCCGCAACGCGTGTTCGTTAGCGAGAAACGAAACAGAGGATCAGAGAACGGAAAATAAAAAACGGAACCGGAGAGAGCAGAGATCGGAGCGCTCCGGCGGAGGAGGGGCTGCGGATTGACGGAGAAATGGAGCCGATTAGGCTGAAATCGTTAGGCAGCATGTCGGGAGAGGACAGGAGCACGTTTGAGAATTTCGGATGGGTGTATCACATCGGAACCAATTCGATAGGGCACGAGTATTGCCATCTCCGGTTCTTGTTCATCCGAGGCAAGCACATTGAGATGTACAAGCGCGATCCTCACGAGAACCCCGGCATTGTATGATTTCTATCCCCCATTGTGTTTTTCTTACAGTTACATTTTCGTTTGTGTTTATCCAGATTTTGGGGATTGATTGAGAGGTGTTCGATTGCTGTGGCACAATGCTGTGTTGAATGTAATGTTTGGATGTGGGGAATGCAATATTTTTCATGTTTTTTTCCCCAATCATTGTTAATTGAAATTTTTGTTGAGCTGGTGGCTGTAATGTGATAATTGAGGTTAATTATGTGATATGAAGGTCTTGGATGAGATATAGATGCAAGGTTGGGGAATGTGGGATTGAGATTGAGATTTAGCAATTTTGAGAAGACAATGCATTTGAGGTAAAAGGGAAGCAAAATGCATAGTTGGGAAGATGAGAAAATTGGGATGTACTGATTTTTTGGTAGTTTTGTTATAGTTTTGGTGGAGGCAAAACTTGGGATAGGGTGAACGGAGGGGTTGGTGGTTGTCTCTTGATGAACATTTGATTCTAAAGTTCGACAATAATGAAGACTGAGAAACATGAAAATGGGTACATGACTACTGGGGTTTTCAAATTAAATGGGATGCATATAGAATGCCTGAAGAAGCATGCTGACTAGGAATTCAACCTCTGATGCCGCAAATACTAAAGTGAACGGTAGGAGATCTAGCTGAATGCTGGTGTGGAGAACATAAAGAATCTGAAATACAATGAATGAATAGATGGCCTAATATCAATGCTGTACTTTTGTTTAGCATGCATCTATGGGAAATAAGTATTTATCTTGAGATAATTTATCAATCTATGAATTTTACCGTGACTGCACAAAGCCATCTACCTATGATTGGATGAAGATTCTCCAAATAAAACATGCCTGAAAGAATCCTCCTTATTAGAGTATACACCTAAGTCTTGTGGTCCCTCATTACCCATCACTGTTTAAACGTCTTCTATCACCAGTGATTTGCTAGTTGCTGATTACTGGTGGAGGTTAACCTTTCTCCTATGTATCCAAGTGCAGTAATTGTGTATTATTAGCATATTCCAGAATGCCCTATGTTGCTATATTTAGCCATTTATATTGAGGAAAAAAATTAATTACTGGTTTGCCAAAAGATGTTACAACTTGGGTTCTTTTCTTCCGACGGAACATTTTATTTATTTTTATTAAATGCATGTTTTATTTATTATTTTCTGATGAAGACTTACAGTTCATTTTCAACCTTTTTTGGGTCCAGAAACCCATTAGGAAGGGTGTTATAGGGCCAGCTTTTATAGTCGAGAATCTAGGACGTCGGAGGGTACATCAAGGGGTAAGGCCATATCTCCTCCGTCTTTAGTATATATAGAGGTGTTAAATATTATTTTAGGCCTTTTTCATTAGTTTGATTTTGTCTTGTATATGTTGAAAATTTCTGATCATTCTTCTAAAAGTTAATTATGTTTGTGAATGGCTTTTGGGTTATATTATTATGAGTATTTAGCTTGAGAAGTAGCATTCATTTTGTTTTTTCTTTGTAGGATGTTTATGTTCTACGCTTTTTCAACAGATTGGACGACGCCAAAAAGGGAGAAGTATGTTCTGACTATACCACAATTTATATTTTATTTTCTTACCATCTTTTTAGTTAACAGCTTTTTAATTTGACATCTGGTATTTTGCTCCTAGTGCAATTTCAAAGAGTTTGTATAGGTCTTATACTTTATGCTTGACAGGCTGTACCAATTATTATTTTCATTTATGATTTACTAGGACTTCTGAAACTACCAATGATGTTAGGAATTTGTCTTGATCTGTCCAGTCTTGCTAACTTGTGAACCTCAGATACTGTGATATTTGTATGATCCTGAAGAACCTTATGACTGAAACAAGGGAACTGTCAAGGATTCTTTGATCTTTCTTAGACCTACCTACTTCTTTGAGAAAATTCACATGAGAACAGCAGTGTGTAGAATAGGCTGAAGATCGAGGCAATGATGATGCAATCCAACCCAGGTTCCCTTTTACAAAAATAAAATAAAATAAAAATGCTATGCGTGAAGATGAGCAGTTGACATTTCATATGTATTGAACAAATGTGATCAGTACAATAAATACAACATTAGGCAGGGAGTATAATTATATAGTTTCAAATATAGTTCCCTATATTTATATCACAAAATTGGCTCATGTAAATTAATTATGGACTACTGTAGGTGCTGATTGAGTTCCCTTGACAAGTTATTTCGGTTTTTAATTTGATTTGATTTCAGACATGTATTTTCTAGAGTAGTATTTGGGTTTCCTTTGAAACATGACAAAAAAATCTAACTCGTTATTTTATTATTCTTCTGGTTCAAGATTGCCTGTGCTACAGCTGGAGAAGCACAGAAATGGATGGATGCATTTGGTCAGGCCAAGCAACAGGTACAAGGAAATCAGTTATAGATTAACATAGTATAATGAAATTCTTGACAGTAGGGCTTAACTTCTTTTAGAAAAAAATGGTAAGAGAGTAATTCCTTGTTTGGATTGGTTTCTCAAATATAGCTTTTAAGCATATGGACTTAAAAGTTACTTCTATAAGGGATGTATAATATTTTTCTTTGTGAAAGTAACTTTTTTCTGTGGGCTATAAGTTGGAAAATTAGAAGTTGGGTACTTAGATACTTAAATGTTAGTTTGACGAACATATAAGTTAATCCAAACACCCTCTAAGCTGTAACTGAAATATTAATGCATGTGAAAATGTGGCCTTTTTGGTTGACTAAAATGTTTTTTTTTTAAATCTGAAAGATGTACTACTCCTTCAGCATTGTCTAGTGCTCAAACCATTCATTTTTTCTTACGTTTATATTCCTGGAAATCTTTTTCAGGCCGAGTATGAGATTTTAAAAGTGGGTAGTACCAGTGCCAGACACAAACTGAACCTGGAGACCGAGTATGCTTACTTTGTTTTAGATTCAGAGCATGCTTGACTAAGTGGTCGCTTATGGTTAAATTTCTGTTATCAGCATGGTTTCATTAATTGCATTTTGCTTGACTCAAACTGTCTTCTCATCATTATACTACATCTTTCTATGACAGTGAACCTTTTCCTTTTCACCCCTTTCAATTTAATACATCATTTTCTCGTGACTGGAACTGGGCATCTGATTCCACCAAATGTTACTTATGGATTATACCTTCACTTGCCCATAACTGTAGTCTGTAGTTACACTAGTAATTAAGTTCAAATTGCACCATGACAAAACAATACACCCACCAAAGCCTAGCAATTTCCTTAGGTCCCATCTTCATATCCTTGGCCATTTTCCCAATCAATTGTGGTATGCTCCATGAACCAAATGCAAACCACATTGAGTCAACTACATGAATGCTTTTTCTCCATTGCCTGCAACCGATGCAGCACGTCACTTTGTAGGGAACCAATGCAAATCTTTCATAAGGATGTGATAATGGTTTTACGCATAGCTGTTACAAGCCTACCTACAACCGTGCTCCTTTATCCTGGAAACCCATGTAAGTAGTAATGTTTTAAGCCAAGGGGATTTCTTTTCTCCAGAAATTCTTCCAATACCACCTGTAGTGCACAATCTTCTAAGATTAGTCCAAAACTCACCAATTTCAGAACACCTTGATGTCTTACAAAAGTATTGATGTTGACATACATCTCTGCTTCTGAATTATATGATTAAAAATACACCACCCAAGTTCTGGAAGTACTTCTTTGGAACTGTGCTTACTTTCTTCTTGCTCAAATCAATATGTATTTATCAGGTTTTTATTTCCTTGCTCAAGTCTTGTGTATGTCATTGCCTTATTTTATGCCCTAATAAAAACATTTGTTGCCTTTTTCATTATTTTTTTCTGTGCAGATTTTGATATATGATGAGGCTTTCTTGCTAAGCTAATTGTTTCTTATCCATTTACTTGTTATATATTGGAAGGATCAATTTGGATGGACATCGACCTAGAGTGAGACGGTATGCACATGGATTAAGAAAGCTGATAAGGATTGGGCAAGGTAAGGTGATGAACTCATGGTTTGATCAATACTGTTGGTAGTAATCTCCTATTCAAGATCTGGTCTCCTTTGCTTCTATGCAGGTTTACATAGTGGAATTAACTATACATATGTTTTTCAAATGATAGAATAAAATTTATATAGTGATACAATTTTTTTATATATATTCTTGGCTAAATACACTATTCTTCAAGGTATAGTTTGACCTTAATATCATTTGCTCCATTATTTTCAGGTCCAGAGATGCTACTGCGACAGTCTTCAAGTCTGAGTGCTAGTGGTAAGCACATCGATGGGTTATTTGACGGGGATGATGGAGATGCAATTGAAGCACATCGATGGAAATGTGTTCGTACAATCAATGGTACTTTTACTTGAAACTGTTTACGCACTGGTGTATATGATAGATCATTGGGAGGTTCCCTTTCTACCCTTTCCATTTTAGGAATCTCTTTATCAGTTGAAGCTTTGCTAAAGTTGCACTTCAGGTTGGTGTAATGTTTTAGGAAGAGTATGCCGCTTAGCTTTTAGATTATTGAGCACAAGAATATGTCTTTTTTGTATTACTCTCTCTCCCCTCTCATTTGTCCCCAAAAAATGCATGAATAGTGTGTTCAAAATTTCTCAAGTTGGTAAGCTGCAGAGATTTTTTTGTTATCGTTTTATATTGATAGTCATTTTGTTATGTTACTGCAGTTTGCAGGGTCTGCCATGTTTGTTTATGGCCACTTCTGATGTTTCTACCTCTGAAACCATTGTTATGGCATCATCATTTTGCTGATTAATATGCCTTTTCTTCTTTATTATCTTGTTGCAGGTGTTAGAATCCTTGAAGATGTCTTTGATCCCAAGGTATCTCGTTAATACACTTCAAACTTTTATCGTGGTTCCTCATATGATGGGGGATATATTATATATATATCTAAAAATTTCATCTGAATTGATTTTCATGCTGCCTTTTGTTGATTCATATTTTTCCATTAGTGTTGAGGAAGTTCTATCACTTTACTAGTGTACTTCTAGAAAAATACAACTTTTTATGAGAAACAAAACTTCCATCGTGTCAAATATCAGCAGGGTGATTTGGAATACATGGAAAAAACTGGCTTGCCTACACATATCAAGACTAAGTTGACATAGTAGGAAAACCTGGAGCAAATAAATGAGGTAGGATTGATTCAACATCCTCCAAGGATGGTGGTTTCTGAAGGGAGAGAACAAGAAATGAAGACAAATTCCTAAAAAAATGAAATAGGGCAAATAATCTGGATTCATAATGAGATTATATCAATGTAGCCATCCAATCCAATTCAATCCCTTCAAATATCTACCAAAGGTATATTCGAATAGACCCAATGAACACAAAGTAACAGGCCAAAGAGATCTAAGAAACACAACCCTAGTTCAGAGTCACATTTTTAGGAAGTAAGTTGGCCTTTACTAAATACATTATTTTTTTGTGAGACACGCGTATGTTTGTTGTTAAATTGTATCTGTGCATATAACACCTTGAGCTCCCATACTAGTAAGTTGTATTTTGGTTGTTGGCTTTCTGCATGTAACTTTGTTTTTCTCTTTAAACATTGGGAGATTAAAAATCTGTTAGCTTGTGTCATGGAGTCTTCATTCTTTTAATGGGCCTAAAATTTATTTCCAGTAATGTTCTTTTTCTGAAAGTAAAGTCAGTATCAAGTTGCTTGTTTGGATAATTGGATCTCTATAACTTTGCTGAACCTTAATCAAGGTCTGCTTTTAACAATTTTTGTACTTTCTTAGGGTGGTAAAGGTGCTCTTGTAAAGTCTGTTGGTGTTATTGATGCAAGTGCAGATACAGTATTTGATTTGATATTAAACCTTAATCGACAACAGAGATACGAGTAAGTTTCTCTGTCTTTTTTGTTGGCCCTGTTTTTTTATCAGCAGCTATGTGTATCAAGACTTGAGCTTCACTTGCTCATGTAAAAGGAAGAGTGCCTTCAGTTTTTCTAATAGTTATCTTCACAGGTGGGATATGTTGACAGGTGACTTAGAATTGATAGATTCTTACGACGGGCACTATGATGTTGTTTATGGGACATACGATCCTAAATATCTTTCACGGTAATGATAAGCATGCCTACTTATTGCATCCTTTTTTTGGTTGGATTTCTGTTGCAACTTAGCCATTTTCCCATCAAATGGGGTAGACACTTGTCCTCTAGCTCATTATTTTCCTTCATAGTTCTTATTTCCTTATTTCTTTCTTGGCTGTTTTGTAAAGTTTGTTCTTCAGGGTTCTGTCCCGGATTTGTTTTCTGGGCATGTTCTGCCATCTCTGGCTCGTCTTGTTTCGCCATTTCTGATGGCAGGAAGTTATCACTTCCTTCTCGGAATAGCTTCTTTCTTTTTAATATAATTGCAGTAGCTTATCAAAAAAAGTATAAGTTTAAGAACTAAGAAGTAATGGCTTTAACTTTCTAAATTTCTTTAGCTCACACACTTCAGAGTCTGATGCATCATTTACCCATAGAATGATGTTTGCAATCTAGATATAGTACTTAAAATCAGTTACAATGTCCAAATTGTGCACTTATATTAGCTCTATCAGGTTGTTTATGTACTAAATTGTTCTGAACTTCATCTTGTTTCTTTTGTTTAACCATGTATCTCATAGATGATATTTTATGCAGGTGGCAATCCAAGAGAGATTTTGTCTTTTCTAGGCAGTGGTTTCGTGGGCAAGATGGGACTTACAGTAAGAGAACATAATCACTGTTTATTTTTTCATTACAATTTGTTTTTATTATGGTGCATGCTATGTTCTCGCATGCATTCTGAAGTAGTACAGATCCCCTACATTGCTACTATCACTTAATGATGGGGTAGGTTAGTGTAACTATGATTTTGTTTGGTGATCTACCATATGTCTGACACATCTCCTCCACTCATTAATGCAGCAATCTTGCAGCTGCCTGCCATACATAAGAAATGTCCTCCAAAATCAGGATATCGACGGACAAAAATTAATCGTAAGAGATTTTATTTCCTTAATAAGTACTCTGATAAAATTTGAATTATTCCTTGTTTTCTACTGCTATGAGAACATGTCCCTATGTGTTAATAGTAAACAAATAAAGAATGGAGATCCACTCAGTATACTGAAGAACTACTGGAAAAAAGAATTTCCTTTGCTCTTTATTGGGATTACTGTTTTTACATGAAAAATATTTTAAAATGTAGTTTATTATAGCTTGGCTATGCATGGTGTTTTGCTTGATATCTACTTTACTATTTATCTTTGAAATGAATGCTGTCTTTGAATAACTTGCTTCTTTCTCTTTGTTTGGATCTTAGCATCTACTTGGGAGATAAAAAGTTTAGACTCACCCGCTGGTTCAAAAGGTGCAAAATGTCTTGTGACACAAATGTTAGAAATAAACTCCTCAGGCTGGGGTAAATGGAAGCAAGACAGCAATTCAAAATTTCAAAAGTCTATTCCTTATGGCTTACTGTGCCAAGTGGCAGGTGAGGAATCTATCTCTCTCATGTTGATTCTGATTGGTAATTGGGGAGCTGTAACAAGTAATCAGATTTATTATCTGTGTTAAGCATATTGCCTTTTTATGACATCTTGGCATATAGTAGAGACTTTTATTATTACTAAGATATGTCTGTACCTGGTCTGATACATCCCATGAAGCGGGAATCAATTTCACTCCTAAATAAAATGCTTTCAGACCCAAAGTAGTCTCAATGGTCTGGCTAGCTGTTATAGGTATGTATTTCAATTCAATTGTAGAGAGGAATTCGTGTATCTCTTTGAGCCTTCGGTCTTTGTATTACCCTCAGCTAATTATGAAAAGACAATTACATATCTGCTTCATGATTTGTCAGGTCTAAAAGAATATATTGGTGCAAATCCTGGAGTGAAGTGTGAATCTTCGGCCACAGTTATCCATTCTAAGACTTCAGGAGTTTCAACATCTAATCATGAATCTGACGAAGAAATGCAGGATGAGTTTTATGACGCAATTGATGAGGATGAGTTGCCGTCGTCGTCATCATCATCATCATCAGAAAGTGACACTGATGATGAGAATGACGAGAAGGTTTACTTTCTCTCTTTTTATTTCACATTGAAAACAAAGTTCTACAAGTGTTTGTTTGAATGAAAGTCATGTTACTGTAACAATTCAAACTTTTGAAACCTTTTATTTAAACATGAAATGAAGGTGAAGTTGAAGAACGTGTCATGGGCTCTCACAAACTTAGCTATGAAGAGAAAATCAGGTTCTCTCATTCTTACTTGTTTACTCAGAAGATGAATCAATGAGTTGCACGCAGGTCCATTGGTATTCGTTTATGTTGCTCCAAAATCATAGTAGGCTAGTCAATTTATCAAATTAGGGTCCAACCACAAAGGGTGCCAGATGTTAGAATAGTTACTATTAAATTAAGGAATTATTGTCCAAGTAAAACTAGGAAACCCGATCCTCCTAAAAGCTCAAGACTATGGGCAAAGGCCTCAAAAATGCTTATCAGTAGTCATTAAACCCATATTCTTACAATGTGTACTTCAACATTTTCTTATAGTTTCCTCCGTTTTTCACATTTTAAACTTTCTTATTGCATACATTTAATTGTAAAATAGTTGATATCATTTGGCAAGAGTTGTTAAATGAAGAATCCTGTCAAATGAGAAAAAGGCTTTGTACATTAATCTGATATTTGTTGGTACCTGGTTCATTCTGATTGCAGGGGCAGATGCAAATAAGGAATTAGATTGTGACGTAGAACCGGTAGATATTAACCCAGATGAGTATCATGGGTCCATGTCTCAAGGGAAGGACGACAAAGATTCGAACTGTTGGACTTCCCCCACTGGTCTTGGATTCATGATAAGAGGAAAAAATTACTTAAAAGATAGCTCTAAGGTGGGGATTTCTTACCTGCATCATGTTCACTCAATTCCTGGACTGTGTTAGCAGATTCTCTGTACTTGTTCATGTATAGGCGGAAGAAAAAAATTTAAGTATGTTCTGCATTTTATTAACCAACTTGACTATAGGTTAATTGACTATGCTTGCCCCTATCTTTTTATAGTATATTGACATGTGGACAATAATTGCATCGAGGAATCTCTTCTTGTTTTATGCAATCTCCTTCATGCCCTTTAGTACTCTGACAATGAACTATTAATCCATATTCTTATCTCTTCCTGTATCCACCATGTTTCATGGCTTAGAGTTTGTTGCTTTCTCTTTGGGATCTCTATCTTTTAATAAATTGTTTTTAGCTGATAAAAAAAATCGCGACCTAGTTTCTAGCTTGCCTTTGATGGATTAACTCACATCCTTTTCTTTTCTGAAATACCAGATTTATGAATTCTTTGTATATTTATAATGTGAACCTGTAAAAAATTCAGGTAATGGGAGGCGATCCCCTTCTAACACTCATAGCAGTTGACTGGTTTAAAGTTGACAAAGCTGCAGATAAGGTTGCACTGCATCCCAAGTGCCTTCTTCAGGTATAAATGTACTCTTAATATTATTACTGTGCTTTTATAACTATCGACAAAATTATCCATCACCACCACCTGTTGAGTCTAGTGGTAAAGAGCTTGCTCCTCCTTAAGCAAATCTATGATTCAAGCCTTGGTATATGTGCGCACACACAGATGTAATATAATACAAATTACCTATCAATTTTTTTTATCCTTTGCTCACTGTAGAAAAGGCATCAATTGGTGTATTTATTTAAAGCCTGCTTCCAGTTTCTTGAAAAAATCCGTAACCTTATGTGTTGGTCTCTGTTATTATTATTATGTACTTTGTCATTCTTAGTGTAACTGTAGAAAGCAATTGGCAATTGCAATATGATTGTGTAAAGTAACTTCCATGTTTCTGTGTTAAAATAAGTTAAAGCTATTAAAACTGAAATGATAAACTACCTATTTCATTTTCTCCACCGGAAAACTAATCATCAACATTTTTAACCTTTAATTTAAACCTTTTAAACTGAGTGGATGAGGTAAGGGAAGCGACCTTCTCAAATGTAGCACTTCATATGTATACATTTGGGTCTTCACTTACAATGTACTGCTCTTATATCAAGTATGGATTAACGAAGTGAATGTTAATGTCATATGTTATAGGGCACTGTTCATATGAACAAGTTATGCTACTGAAATCATAGATGTTTTCACATTGTGGTTGTGACTTAAGACATTATATTTTTTTTAATAGCATGACTTTGGAATCTTTCAAGTTTCTTATTTATGGTTTTTAATTTGAAAAAAAATGGACTGTTTCTAACATCGTGATTTCAATTTCAGTCAGAAGTTGGGAAAAAGCTTCCTTTCGTTTTTGTCATGAATCTCCAGGTATGTGTATGAATCTGAATCTCTTCTAAGTAGACATTATTTCCAAATGCTGTACCGAGTATAACATAGAAAAAATTGCATTCTTTTACTATTGTGAGCTTCATTTTAGCTTCTCAAAAAGAATAATACTTCTTTTATCTGTTTCAGATTCCAGCTAAACCTAACTACAGTATGGTTCTCTACTATGCTGCCGACAGGCCTTTAAATAAAAATTCTTTGTTGGGTAGATTTGTGGACGGGACTGATACATTCAGGGATTCAAGATTCAAACTAATTCCCAGCATTGTTGAGGTATGGCCTTTGAATAATTTAAGTACACAATATTTTTTGTGTTATTTTCTTTTAATGTTACACAACGGATGATGTTTTGTGTATAAATGCATACAGGGATATTGGATGGTCAAGCGTGCAGTTGGAACAAAAGCCTGCTTATTGGGTAAAGCCGTAACCTGCAAATACCTCAGACAAGATAATTTTCTGGAGGTAATACTTCCCCTGGTACTGCTTGCTGTAGCATTATGGTTATGAGCTTTGTCATGGACTTGTAACGTTTTATTAACTTCAAAATAGTCGATAAATTATAGAAGAAAAGGTTAAAAAGATCTGCAATAAAGCGGTAAATACTAATATAACCCTACCCTACCCTTAACATAACTTAACCCCAACTCTCACCAGTTTAGAGCATCTCCAACCCAGGCGAATTTACCGGGGAGAATTGCTCAAAAACGGTTTTTGCTGGGCGAATAGCCCAGCATGTGGGCAAATTGTTGGGTGATTGGTGCAGCTGAATTCGCCTGGGCTAATTAATACTATTTTTAAACCTGAATAGTCTGTGTTGGGTTGAAGATACTCCTAGGAACATGTGACTCACTAGATTCGAACCACTGACCTTA